>CAUYQG010178581.1:0-27060 GCA_963574415.1 Tarsius wallacei | reverse complement strand
TTAAAAAAAAAAAAAAGCCAGGCATGGTAGCATGCGCCTGTAGTTCTGGCTACTTGGAAGGCTGAGGCAGAAAGACCGCCAGAGCCCAGCGCGTCGATGCTGGGGTAGCTGTGAGCGTGCCACTGCACTCTAGCCTGGGCCACAGAGTGAGACTCCAACTTAAAAAAAAAAAAAGTGCTACATATACACGGAATATTACACAGCCTTTAAAAAGGACAAAATTATCAACTTCGCAGCAACTTGGATGGATTTAGAGTCTGTAATACTCAGAGATGTATCACAGAAACAAAGAACTGAGTCCACGTGTTCTCGCTCATAAGCGGACCCTGAACAATTATCTTCATACTACAAAGTCATGGAGAATTTTTTTTTTTTTTTTTTTGGAGTTGGAGTTTCTGTCACCCACACTGGAATGCAGTGGCACGCTCCCGGCCAGCGCAGCCTCGACCTGCTGGGCTCCGGCGATCCTTCCGCCTCAGCCTTCCAAGTAGCTGGAACTACAGGCGCGTGCTACCACGCCCGGCTGATTTTTTTTTTATTTATTGTAGAGATGAGTTCTTGCTTGCCCAGGCGGGTCTTGAACCCGTGGGCTCAGGCAATCCACTCACCTCAGCCTCCCAAAGGCGCAGGATTACAGGCTGAGCCACCGAGCCCGGCTACCAACTACTATTTTGAATTCTTGGTCAGAGAGCTTACATAAGGCTGCCTCACAAGGATGAATGATTGGTTCCTTGCTTTGTCCATTCAGGGAGATCATGGTCCCTCTTTGCTGTTGTTTCTTATGGATATACATCTATGTCTTTTCATTGAAGGATTATTTATTCTGGTCTTCTCTGTCTTGCTTATTTCAATTTTTATTGGATATATTTGCTTAGAGATTGCTTACTGTAGGTTCTTCTCTCCTTTCTGGCTTGAGGTGGTGCCTTAAGTCCAGGTTTGCATCGTAAATAATTTAAGCATTGCCTATCCTAAAAGAAGGAAGTCCTAAGGGGATATCCCAGCAGTACAGGAAGGCTGGCTAGGGGCTCATGCCCAGGGGACCTGTGGAATGTTACTTCCTGAAGTGTGGTGCTGCTGAATAACCACTCTAATTTGGCATCCTTTTTGGCTGAGTTAAAAAGCAGAGATTCCAAGACTAAGGATGGCAGCCCCACTTCCCCACTTTGTCTCTGCCTATCTTCAGGGCTATTTCTTTCTCCCAGCACTCCTGATGCTTCCTGTGGGTTAGGCAGGGACAGGTTTTATGTCAGGGAACACAACATGGAGAAGCTGCTTGCACACCTTAAGCTCACCATTTTTAGTGTAGAAACCATAAGTTGAGGGGAAATTCTCTGTGTACTTGATGCAAGACTGAATGGGAGGAGGGGACATCGAAGATGTGGAAGTCTGATTCTTTTGCCATCTGCTTAGTTATTTTTACTTCTCTGTGGCTTGGGAAATTGTCTCATCTTCATATTTTAGTTCTGGGATATTGCTGGTGATAAGCTCTGTGTTATATATTTGTTTTGGGTCTTCTGTGGGGGGGGAAGTGTAGCCAACTTTCTTCTGTGCTGCCATTTGGGAATTGAAAGTCCAATCCCACCTATGTTGCATTGTTATGGCTTAAATGTTTCTGTTCCCCTCAAATTTCTATGTTAAAAACCTAACTCCCAATATAATGGCATGAAGATGTGGGCCTTTGGGAATTAGGCCATATGGGTGGAGCCCTCATGAATAGGAATAGGGTCCTTATAAGAAAAAGCAGGAAAAAGTTTGCTTCCTATCTGTGTTTTTTTGTTTGTTTGTTTTTGCCATCTGAGGATAGAATGAGAAGTTGGCTGACTACAACCTGGACGAGGTCTCTCACTAGAACCTGACTATGCTGGCAACTTGATCTTAAACTTTCAGACTCCAGAAGTGAGAAAATAAATAAATTTCTGTTGTCTATAGGTCATCCAGTCTATAGTTCTTTGTGTTATAGCAGCCTGAACTAAGACATGCACTCATATGAATTTTTTTTTTACTTACTGGATTTGTGGCTCTGTGGGTTCTTTACCACCATCTCTCTTGGGCTGTGTCTACATGACACAGAAATGATTCATATACTTGACAAGTAATGGAATAGGAGAAAGACATCTGCCAGACTGACTTGAGATAGCATATATAAAAACACCGAGCACAGTAATTGGCCCTTATTAGGTGTTCAAAGTCTTTTAGTCATGGACTTTAATGCTGTGTTTAAATTTCAGAAAACTTTTGATTTAATTTTTCTTCTCAAATTAAAATGTGTGAAATGGCTGTGTTAGTTGCTGTACTAGCGTCCTGTAAGAAACTAGCACAAAATGCACAGCTTAAAACAACTGAAATGTATTCTCTTACAGTCCTGAAAGCTAGAAGTTTGAAATCAAGGTGCTGGCATGTTGTTTCCTTTTAGGATGTCTGAGAAAGAATCTGCTTTACGTCCCTCTCTTACTCTCTCTGCTGGCTTCTGGTAGTCCTCAATGTCCCCTGCCTTGTAGACCCATTACTCCAATCTCTACCTCTGTTTTCACAAGCATTTCCTCTGGGTGTCTCTGTGTCTCTTCAAATCCCCCTCTCCTTATCAGGACATCAGTTATTGGATTTAGGACGTGCCCTAATCCATTATGACTTCATTTTAATTTGATTACATCTGCAAGGATCTTATTTCCAAATAAGGTTACATTCATTCACAGGTACAGAGGTAAGAGAGGTGTAGGACTTGAACATATCTTTTAAAGGGACACATTTCAAGCAAACAATTGTGATTTGATGAGGCTTGAGTCTGATTAGTTCATAGACCCTTTTGGAAATTCTTCCCTTCCCTTGATTGCTACATTCCCACTGAATGCGGCTGCAATGGATCTTTAAAATCCATACTTAGATATATGTGTGCCCACTGAAATTACATGATAAAGTTTAAAATCTTATTCTAAATGATACCCTTTCCTTAAATATCAAATTATCACCTTGGTTGCTTGTGTTAAGGAGAAAGCTAAGCAGAGAGACTGATGAGAAGAGAAGCCACAAGGACATTCTTCAAGGCTGCTCACATGTTGCCAGGGAGGATGAAGTACTTCACAACTTAATATGACCCTATTTTTCTTAAGTTTTAACAACTTACCAGAGTACATCATCAGGGGATGCCAAATCAAAAGCACAACTCTCGACACCGTCTTTAAATTTGATGACCTTTGAGTAGAGCCAGACAGGCAATGCCAGAATAAAAGAGGCTGCCCAAAGGCCCAAA
The DNA here is from genome assembly GCA_963574415.1 of Tarsius wallacei. Classification (NCBI taxonomy): domain Eukaryota; kingdom Metazoa; phylum Chordata; class Mammalia; order Primates; family Tarsiidae; genus Tarsius; species Tarsius wallacei. Next base: position 23,813 of record CAUYQG010178581.1, on the reverse strand, counting down.
TTGATGCGGATGGTCTTGTACTTTGTTCTCCAACTTGTGAGTCGAAATGGTTGGACGAGGGCCAAGTACCTGCAAAGCCAGGTAAGAAGAGTTTGGGAGAAATCAATAAAAGCACTGAGCTCCAAGGATGAGAGGTTCACAACAAGAGTAAATTATTAGTATTATTACTTTCTATCAGGGCAAAAGAAAGTTATATTTTTTAAGTGATGCCTAGTACCTGTGGAGAAAACAACTCTTGACCCTGCAAGTCTGAATAAACCACTCACTGAAATAGCTGTTCCTTCTAGGAACACACTGATAATGGTAAAATTCCACAGTGCAAACTCTTTATTTACAAAGGTGCTTCCCCTGTAAAAGAAGCTTTGGAAACCTTAGTTTCTGAACAGAAATTTCCTCCAAGAGGAAATGATCCTCTCCCTGGCAGGATCTACTGACGAAAGAGGCAGGTAAAAGGAAAGTGTGGGGGCTGATGGGAGAATCCCCCAGCAGAATGAAGTTCAGGCATGTAGGACAAACATTTTGCTCAGATGGCTTCACAATAAGGTTCCCAGACCCTTAGGGGTTCAGTTTCCAGAAGTCAAAGTGAGAAAGAACAAGCATGACTATTATAGACAATGAAAATTCCCCAGAGAATTTAGGCTTTAAGCCAGGGGCTCATTTCATGGGGAAGGATTTTTCTTTTTCTTTTTCCTCCAATTTGGTTACAGAAAAAAAATCATTAATCACTTGAAATCCTGATATATCAAGTATATTTTGTCCTCCTGCAAATTTGAGAATGTTTTGGAGTTAACTGAAAACTGAAGAATGTAAAAAGAAGAGCTCAGATTCAGAAGGAAGGCTATTTTAAAAAGCAGAGCTTTGCTGGGTTTTGGGGCTGGTGGAAGGTAGTATTAGAAGATAATAAACAAATGTAAAAAAATAGTTTTAATGGTCACTTAATTTTCTCTAGGTTTTTGTAGAGCTGCTCAATGAGGACTCACATAATGAAAAGATTCATTTAAGGGACTTTTTTTTTTTCAGTATTTTTTATTATCATATTGTGGAGTACAGTTAAGGATTAGATGTACAAATATGCTTCGTTCAGACACCCTTGGTGATAAAAGGTGTCTCCCCGTCCCCAGGCAGATATTGAGTATCATTAATCCCATCCCCCCTCCCCTCCCCACCCCGTAATTTCCCACCACTGTCAGTCATTTCACCTTCATGGTACTGTCTGCTTGATGCAATGCACCTATTGAAACGCTTTTCCACTGCTAAAAAGAGTTTTTGAACTTGTCCATTCTGATGCCTGTTAGGGCTTCTGCCATTTTTTGTTTCACTTCTTCCACATGGACAAAATGTTTCCTTTGATGACTTTTTTTCATCTGGGGAAACAAAAAAAAGTCACTTGAGGCAAAATCAGGTGAATAGGGAGGGTAGGGCATCGGCAACATGCCATTTTTGGTTAAAAACTACTGAACACTCAGTGTGGGTAAGTGTGCTCGTAAATCACTCATCATGAAATGGGCAAGCCCCTTTGAAAGAATCTCAAAAAATAATAATAATAATAACTGAATGCAGCCTCTTACAATCACACTAGCTGGTATGTTGATGCCAATGGATTCTACAAGGGGCCCACCCTCTAAAAGGTAATTCTGTGCTTTTTTTGGTGGGGGAGTCCTCCCTTGTACACGTGTCAGGTCAGTGCTCAGTTATTAATCCCACTTTTTAAGAAATCAGTGATGTACACTTGGTGGAAACCTTATGATTTGATTTTTTAATAACTAAGAACAATCATGGAAACGGGTGCCGGGTATTCTCCATCTTCTGTTTGTCAGAATGTAGAAGAGTCATGTCCTAGACCTGAAAGAAGCATAGAACCCTATAAATGATCTTCCGTGCAGCAGTCAACTCAGAGTTGAGAACAATAAAGAGACTTGCTCAGGGAATAAAGCAGGGCTTGGTTCCCTGATCAATTGACTTCCCATCACATGATTTCAAATGCAATACTGCACTATCTTCTTCTCTCTGACCCCAGTTTAATCTTCAATGTATTTTTGCCTACTCAATACCTAGAATGATAGAAGGCAGGGAGAGGAGTAAAAATATCACCCAAAATTATTCACGAGTCCGTGATAGAGTCGACCTCTAAACGAAAGCAAAACAAAGTTCAATAAAACATCGTTTGCTCCCCTTAGAACAGATGTAACTTCTCTGTCCTGTGTCCAGGTAAAAGGTAAATGAGAAAGTACGTCATATAAGAGCTATATTTATGAATGGGAAATAAATAATTTTTTTTAAATGTCTGGGCCAAAAATCATTCAGGTCTGTTTCAATCAAGAGGTAGTTCCAGAAATGTGCACATGCATCCCTAGTTATGCAGAAAGATACTAGTTAGAAATGGTCACCATCAGCGCCATTCATATTAAAACAGTTGTTTAGGTGAGTTATTAGAACATAACTGTAGGGCATGTCATGATTTACAGATCCTGTTCACATCCCTCGGTCCCATGACTGTCCCATGGCTTATACTGTGCCCATCTTGAACCCAGTCTATAGGCAAGCATGTTGAGGCATGGGTCAACCCAGTGGCCAACCTGCAGTCACATGTCAGAAACGGAACAGACCTGAAACAAGCCCTCTGGCACCGATCCACTGTTCCTTCTTGGGGAATAGAATAGGAAAAACCCTTTTACGATGGCCTTTGTGTTAAAAATGTGTCCGAAATTTGAAAAGATGGTATGAAATCAAAGATTCATTACATTGCCTTTTTCTCCTTCCTTCCTTCCTCTCTTTCTCTCTTTCCCTCTTTCACTTTCTTTCTTTCTTTCCTTCTTTTTCTTTCTTTCTTTCTTTCTTTTTCTTTCTCTCTCTCTCTCTTTCCTTCTTTCTCTTTCTTTGTGTACATACCCAGTGAAACCTATTTAATGTACTCCAAAAATTCAGCTATCTGTTTTTTCTGTCTTCTAAACATTTCACCTTGTTTCATTTTTGGACCAAAATGTCTACTCTCAACCAGGTTCCCAAGCCAAGCAGGATTTCAATTTTTTAAGGAGCAAATTTGAACAGGACAATACGGAAGCTCCGAAGAACAGTGGTCTATGAGAAACAAATCATTTGTTTATTTGACCATTTGTTTTAAAACAAAAGTGGAAACACTGGACTGAACAGAGACAGGAGAGGCGTCAGGAGATTTCCTCTGAGACCATGAGACCGGGCAAGATGAAACGTGAAAAACAAACACGCCAGATGCCCGCCGCGCAAACACAAATACAACTTCCTAGTGCACACTGATTTGGTTATTTCTTTTTTTCTTAGAAGCTGGCGCCCCCCCCACAACCCCAACACTCTATGAGCTGGAAAATATGGAAGATACAGTAATGTGCAAAGTGATTATAAAGGCCTTTTTGCGCCATGCCAGTTCTGACACTCGAATCCCTTCTACCCCTCGGGGCACGTGGTGCGTGGCTTCTCACCACGAACTTTTGTCCTGGCAGAGATCAGTGCCACCATCGCGCTAAGAAGAACGCAGTCAGGACAGCTGAAATGATGGCTTTATTTTCTCCCATCCTGCCTTTCCATTTAACCACTATTTTTCTTGTCCCCCTTCTCCGCCCCTCCCCGTTGCAAGATGTCTGGCACCCAACGTCTGGCACGAAAGCTTACAGATCTACATTTTCGGCAGGGCTGTGACAACAGGTTTCAATTTGACTTGCCATCCCTGCAAAACACGAGGTTTCATTTGTTTGCTTCCAAGGACAGGGAGGGCCGTAGCTCCTGGTGCTGAAAAGGGGGCATCTTGTTGGATTGGATTTTTCTAAAGAGAAGATGAATTCGTCTGTCATGTATTATTTAAGAAAAGTATTTCTATTGTATTATGAATTGTGAAAGCACATTCCACTTTAGCATGTCATTCCATTGCTTTGTTGTTTTAAAGATACTGTTAGTCTTGAGAATATCCACAGGCAGAAACCCCCACTTGGCATCCTCAAATGTTAGTAATGAAGAATGCTGGAGATCGTGTTATCCCAGCACATGGTTTTACAAGGTAGGGAAACCGAGGCCTGGAAAAAGATGAGATTGGCTCAAGGTTGGACATTGGAACAATCCTCAAATTTGAGTCCAGATATGTGGGGACCTCAGGTCACTGGTACCACTGACAAGGTCTCAGAATTCCTTAAGTAATCATTTTATGTTTTGCTTTAGTTATTCTTATTGTTTTTATGCTACATCTATATATACTTAAAAACAGGTGGCCCTGTTATTAAGTGTGTGTGTGTGTGTGTGTGTGTGTATGTCGATAAATAGGTAGATATAGATATATACTTAGTACATATAGATATATATATATATAGGTATATAGTATATAGTTATTAAAGATAATACCATGTTTCTGGACCTACACATACTATTCATATTTGATTATTTTTCAGAATTTTATGAAACGGTTTTCCCACTCTATCTGCTTTAAATGACGTCACATGTTTTTGTAAATTTTTTGAATTGAAAGATACCATCATTTTTGGCCACTTCAAACATATTATGAGTTGTATACAGGAAGCTGATTTTAAGTGGAAGGAAAAAGTGATGGCTAGATGGGTGGATAGAGAATGCAGATGAGTCAATAAATTGGTAGACACACATTTATTTACTCACACATACTTATCATTTTAATAATACATGATGGTCCTTTTCACAGGTACTTAATCAGGAAAGCTACACACATGCATCTCCTTCAACTCCTCAAGGACAGAGCTGTCCTCTCTTCACTCTCTGTAGTGCCCAGTTCAGGCAGGACCTGCTACCCAGTCGCTGCTAAAAAAAAATTTGCTAAACAAAAACATCTGCACCATCAGAAGAGCTGGAAGCTGCAGAACAACGCCTGAGCATCAAGATGCACTAGGACTCTTGCAATTGACCCCTGGTCTTGAATTCAGATTCTTTTGCTTCCAATAGTGGTCCCCTCCCCAGTTTTCAGCCTTGTGGGGTCGGGGGCGGAGAGAACGTCACCCAGGGTCCCAGAAGACACCAAGGCCGTCTCAAAAAGGCCCGTCTGCGATCTCGCCCAATGCCTGTCTCCCGCCTCTTGTTATTCTTTGTATCTTTTCTCTTCCCTGTCTCCCCATCGCGGGTGTGTTTACTTGCAGCAGCCAGAAAGACCACCTTCCACCCGCCCTCTCTTCGGTTCATCTGCACCTCTCTACTCCAATAAACCGTTTGCATTCCATCTGGTGAGCGTTTGCTCCGAAGACATTTCCTTGTCAATCTCTCTCGCCACATTAAAAATCTGTCATTACGATTGCATCGCCGCCTGGCTCCTGAGATTTCTGACTGCTTTATTGCTCTCCTCATTTTTTTTTCCTCTTGCCTGCTACAGCCGAGAAGCAGAAATAAAGGTTTGTTGTTGAAACATGGCCGGGAGGGAAGTAGGAGGCACACATCTGTCAAAGCATTACCTTTCTTCAACCAGGGATTAAGGTGTTTTACGGCACTCGCTACTGAGCAGTCACACTGAATAAATTTTCTCAGTAGAACATAAAAATGAACTCATACATTTTGAACCAAGTTTCCTTCTTCTGAGCCAGCCCAGATCATTATGCAGTGGCACCAGCACACAGGGGCGACGGAGAGTCAGGAAGTTTTTTAGGACTCATCCCACCTCCCGTCAAAGCTGCATTATTTAAATACCAGTGGAGGCGACGGAAGCATCAGAACTGGGGGGAGATACTGGTTGTGTGCAAGCAGGTTCCTTGCCTTGCGGGAGATGATGGAGAGATCTAGAAAGGCCTGGCACAATGGTGCCCTCATTCAGGACTGGCAAAGCCCAACCTTTCTTTAAAGAGTCAGATCAAATCGTTTTCCTCGGGGAGTGGCCCCTTTTTCTCCATCTTGTGTCTCCTCCAGTCTAGTCAGTAAGAACACCTATATGACAATTGTCTCACATCTTATCGGCTCACTTTCTTCTCTGTCCTTTAAACTTGTGCTTATAAGACTGCACCGTGTCTAGTAGGAGTGCTATAACCATAACATTTTTTTCAGGCTTTACATTTTTTTTTGCACTGTAAAGTTTGTCCATGGATTAACCCATTTTAGGTTCCCAGCAACCCAAGAAAGTAGATCACTCATATTCTTATTTAACAGGTGAGGGGACTGGGAGGGAAAGAGGTGTGCGTTAAGCACCTTGCAGGAGCTCGGGGATCTAGGGTTGGAACCCAGTTGTCTGTGTTCTTAAGCACCGTGCTATTCTGCTGAGGGTAAGGGGCACCGCGGGGTCTTGGGAAGGAGCGATGGAGAGTGGGAGCGCTGTACTGGCCTGGTGCCCTCTGTCCTGTGGGCTGTCACAGCACCACTGGAAATTGCAATGGCTTATGGCTCTGCAGAGCCACAGACATGCACTCCAGGCTCAGATTTCATCTGAACCACCTTTGCAACCTACCTCACTGTGCTCTACACACATGCACACACACAAACATGCACTCACATGGGTTCTATGTTCTCTCTATGAATGAACTTGCCTTTCTGCCTATGATATTCCTTCTACCTAGAATCCTGGAAATCTGCTTTTTTCTTTCTTTCTTTCTTTCTTTTTTTCTTTCTTTTTTTCTTTCTTTCTTCCTTCCTTCCTTCCTTTCTTTCTTTCTTTTTTTCTTTCTTTCTTTCCTTTAAGAAGCTTTTATTCACTTTTCAAAATCTTTTCCCTCCTATGAAATCTCCCTTTACCCCTCAAGGGACATAGAGACCTCCCCAAGAGCCCCTCAGCTTTCCTTACCATTCAACAACAATGGCACTCACTGAGTTTTATTATACACCATCTGTTTCCACATCAGCCTCTCCATTAAGACCACGCCAGTTGGCACTCCCATCCACACTGAGCCCTTGGTGATCCTCACAAAAACCCTGAAGGGTCACTCTGCTCTTGTTCCTTAAGTGGAGGGAAGGTCTGCTAATTTCCACCACAACAGCATCCTCATTGTTTATAAAAGAGCCATATTCTGTTGAGGACAGCCTGGTGGGGCTAGTGATACAGGGAGGGCGTGGAGCTCTGCTCAGGACGTGGGCATCGCCTAGGATCTAGGGCTGGATTCTGGAAGCTGGTGCTGTCTGAGCTGAAAGCCATCAGAATGTTTAGCTAAACAGGAGTCACTGACTGTAATAATCCATCATGGGAAGGAGCAGTCATGAAAAAAAGAGGTTGCTCTAGTTTTACTGATACTGAACAGTTAACAAACTACTGTTTTTAAAAAAATATACTTAATTTAATTTTTTTATTTTGAAGATGTGGGGTACAATTCAGGGTTAGGTACAAAAGAGGCCAACATATAGGTAAAGTTTGGGCCTCCCTTTGGTCTCCGCTTTGCCTGGTTTGAGATCTGGTACCCTTATTGATGTTATGAGCCCCCACCCTCCCCTAGCAGTGTCTCACTACTGTCAATCCCTTTCTTATAGTATTATGGCAAATGTTCAGGGTCCACTTATAAGTGAGTGTATGTGGTACTCAGATCTTTGTTTCTGTGATGAATCACTGACTATGATAGACTCTAATTCTATCCAATTTGCCGTGAAGTCCGTAATTTTGTTTTTTTTATGATTGTATAATATTCCACCATGTATAAGTACCGCATTTTGTTTATCTAGTACATTTTCATTAGGCAGCACGGTTGGTTCCATGTTTTTGCTATTACAAATAAACATGTGCAATAAACATGTGCCTGCAGTTGTCTTTATTATAGAGTGATTTGAGTTGTTCTGGGTATAGTCCCAGGAGGGGGGTGGCTGGGTCATATGGAATGTTGATTTTTAAATCTTTTAGGAATGCCACACTGTTTTCCACAGAAGTTTTACTAGTTTACACTCCCACCAACCGGGTAGAAGATGTGAGAATTAGAACCACACTGAGATACTACCTAACTCCAGGCAGGATGACCATCATTAATAACTCAAAAAACAACAGAAGAGGGTACAGGGAAAATTTTTTTTTTAAAAACTATTGTTAACTGAATAAAACCTTCAAGAGGCAGAGCAGTGCACTACAAAAAAGGACAGGCTGGGCATAGTGAATCACACCTAGAATCCCAGAATTTTGGGCATTTGAGGTAGGCTGGGAGTTTAAGATCAGCCGGGGCAACATATTAAGACCTTATCTCTAAAACAGAGAGAGAGAGAGAGAAAGAGAGAAAGAAATAAACTTAATTAGGCAATGTGACACATGCTTTTAGTTCCAACAACTTGGGAGGCTGAGGTACTTAACTAGGAGGATCACCTGAGCCCAGGAGTTCAAGGCTGCAGTGAACTATGATCACGACAGTGCACTCAAGCCTGGGCAACAGAGGGAGAACCTGATTCTAAAAATTAAAAAACAAACAACTAAATAAATCAAATTTTAAAAGGGCCAAACACTCATTTGCTGATGTCGAGATCATTCCTGAAAGGATGAATGAAAACCACGAACAGTGGTCGTCTCTGAAACAAAAGAGAATTTCTCTTGCATATCTAGTTTATTTGGTTTAATTTCTTACCATGTGTATGTATTATCTGCAATAAAGTATGAGAAGGTCCTAAGTGATTTATTAAGTCCTAGGGGCCATCATAAAGTGCCAGAAGCATCAGCAGAGCGCATTTGTCCAGCCGTGGGTTTTTGAGAAGTGGATAGGTCTAGCCCAGTGTAGACAGACTGTGGAGACAAGTCAGCACTCACTTCCTTAGGCTGGGCCAGACTTGGATGATGGGACAAGTGTCTTGTCTTCCTGGTGGCTCAGGCACTGAGCAAATGCCCCTATGTCTTTTTTTACTGCCCCACTCAGTCTAATCAGATACATGGGCCAGTTGGCAGGACCGTCATAATTGACGTTGGTCAAACCTTGAGTGAATGACCTTCTGGGACACGTTCTAGGCCTTGTTCTGATTTGTTACGATAGGAAATCTCCCCCCCACCTTCTCCCTTCCTTCCTTCCATTTTTTTCTTCCATTTTTTTCTCCTCTTTCTTTCTTTCTCTTTCTTTCTTTCTCTTTCTCTCCCTCTCTCCCTCTTTCTTTCTTTTCTTCCTTCCTTCCTATCATTTCCTTTTTCTTTTCTTTTTTTTATAGCCAGAGTCTTTCTCTATCACCCAGGCTGGACTACAGAAGCACAATCACAGCTCACTGAAGCCTCAAACTTCTGGGCTCAAATGATCCCCCCACCTCAGCCTCCCAAGTAGCTGAGATGACAGGCATGTGCCACTGCACCTGGCTATTCTTCTTTTTAGAAACAAGGTCTTGTTATGTTGCCCAGGCTGTCAGTTAACTTTCTGCAGGAGGAAGAAAAGAAACAAGGAGAAACTGCCAAGTCTCGAGAGTTGATAGAGTACTAAGCACCAGGGTAAATCAATATTTTTATCAGATTAAATTCAGCATTATCCCAATGGCAATTCTCCAGAGTATCATTCTCCCCATTCTACACACGTGAACCCTGAGGCCCACTCGGTGGCATAACAGGATGTGGAGTTCTTAGACCCCGTGGCCCAAACTCCTTCCATGACATCTGCCTCCTCACCCTGTCAGAGAGGGTGAGACGCTCTGGGTTTGAATGCCATCTCCACCACTGTCACTTCTCTGTGTCTCATGTCCTCAGCTGCCACGTCCCACTTACTCTGCGGTGAGGATGAAAGGAGACACCCTTCAATTCAACCCGTGAGGGATCTGACATGCAGTCAATGCTCAGTAAACCCTTGTTAACGTTAAAACCCATCTTGCCAACATGGTCTTTCTTTGGCCTTCCATCCTTACTGGAGTTCACACATGCAGAGGCCTGGACCCTCTGTTAAGGTCCCCTTTCTTCCAAACCCCCCCCCAATCTCTTCTCATTTCTTGTGTTGGTTTGATTTTTTTTTTCCCGAGTCCATTTCATAAGACAGTTTTGGGAGTCCAAAATCCTGTCAACTTGAGAACATTAATCTGCAATCCCCATCAGGATGTGCCGTGTGATTTATAGATGCGTTTTTACAACATCGTGTCCACATTTCAGCCCCAGAGGCCCTCATCGCTCTGCCAAACTCTGGAATTTTATTGTAGTATCAAGTAAACTGTGGTTATAAATCATCCCCAGATGTCAGCCTAATTATTGAGAATGAGTGGGACCCTGTTGGGGGAATGCTCTGGCCACTCACTGGCTGCATGCTTCTGAAGGCCAGCGGCCTCCCGTCTCACCCCACGTATGCTGAGGCCCTGGCTTGTGGCCCTAACCCCAGGGACTTCTAACCATGCTCATTCTCTTTTCCAAAAATGTCCCCACCAATTCTGGTTTCCAGGAACGGGCGTTTCCCATCAGGTCCCTGAGTCTCTTCTAACAAACAGCCATTTGCTTCTTAGACAACACTGACCAATGAGTCTGGCAATGGCCAGTGCTACTCGCTGACCCAGAAGAGACGATGGTGCATTCTCCTCAACCAACAAAGAGCAAGGCATGCAGGGTCTTGGGGCAAGAGAGGTGGGGCTCAGGGTGTAGGAACCCAGACCCACAGGGTCATCCTCTGGTTCTATTAGCCTTACCACTTAGCAAGTCTGAGGAGGAAGGTAGACATGAACCTTCTTCCTTTATTTGATTCTAGAATGAGATAGAATGTTCCAGAAAATTCAGCTAGAGAAGAAGTTCTGACTGTCAATAGGCTCCAGCCATATTCCCCAGAAAACCAGCCTTGACTGATGTTATTTTCCTTTTTTCTTCTTGTCTTTCTGGCCCACGACTCGCTATGCATCGGGTGCCACCATGGAGTCTCCCAACCACCTTTCCTCTCTTCGTCTTCATGGCGGCTCTCTTGGACAGGAGCTTTTCCCTGTTAAAGAAGCAAGACCTAAGCTCGGTGGCCAAATACAGGGCAAGGTCAATGTGCTCCACTGCAGACCGCACTGGTCCTTCCTGGGGAGAACCTTCTGGAAGTTCCTTGATAAACTCTAATATTTAAAAATATTGACTGCTGTGTATAGGCCTCTCTCAAGAAGCCATTGATGTTCATCAATGGAAGGTCAGCACAGGGGCGCTATGACTGTGTCCTTTCTGTCCCTCTGGTTCTGGCATCAGAAGGGAAATCCCCTGGGGGCAGAAACCTTAGCTATATTGCATGCCCAACTGCTGGGACAGACACAGCCACCTTCTTTTCTTTCTGTGCCAGGCCCAGTGACCTTCCTGTCCAAACCTGCCACCTGTCCCTGCACTCCAGTGTGAGCAGACACACAAGTGGTGACTCTGAGCCTCTGTCCCAGTCACCTGGGTGGGTGTTTAGCCGGTTGACATGATGGCTTGTGGTTGGCTCTGCCAAAGCCTCCACCAAGATGAAGCACCCCAGGGCGAGCTCACACATGCAACCAGGCCACAAGCTTGGAGTCCTGGTGATAAAGGGTGTGATCCACAGAAAGCGTTTCAGTGAAGGGCCTTCCAACTGTGGAGGTCTCCAGGGTAGAAGAAAAGTAACCAATGGTGGCATATTTTTCTGGATTCTTTGGGAGATTTGGGGTTGTTTTTTTTTTTCGCTTTCACCCCCCCCACCATCACATTAAAAATATAATAATAAAAAAAACCAACAAAGGCAAACAAATGTCTGTGAGTAAATGGAAAAGAAAAAGTTGGTAGAGTGGCAGACAATTATGAAAGGAGAAAAAGAAAAGACCCAGGGTCTCAAAGATGGCAGCACATGGGCTTATCTGCTGAGGAAATGGGCACTGCCCTGTGACCTTCAGGGAGAGCTCAGATGTGGGAACAAAGTGTGAGTGCTACTGAATTGTAAGGTGCTAGGAAAGTGTGAAAAGTTGGTATTAAGGGGATGATAAAAAAAGAAAGTGAAGGGGAGACCTTTAGAAGAGAGCAGAGAGCCAGTCAGTCCTACACTGGCCTCCAGCAACAGACCAAGGCCACACACTGTGCTCACCACACAAGGAGAGGAAGCTGAGGGCGCCTAGGGTACAGTCAAAGGCATCTAGAGTTCAGTAAAACACACTTAAATTCACTCAGAGACACATCTTGAGTTTAGTAAAACATACCTAAGAGTTCACTAAAAAATGCTCAAGAGTTCAGTCAAAGACACCCAGAGTTCAGTCAGAGATACCCGGAGTTCAGTCAGAGATGTCAGGAGCTCCGTCAAAGATACCCAGAGTTCAGTCAGAGACTCCCAGAGTTCAGTCAGAGATGTCAGGAGTTCAGTCAGAGATGCCCAGAGTTCAGTCAGAGATGACCAGAGTTCAGTCAGAGATGCCCAGAGTTCAGTCAGAGATCCCTGGAGTTCAGTCAGAGATGCCTAGAATTCAGTCATGGATGCCCAGAGTTCAGTCAGAGATGCCTGGAATTCAGCCAGGGACATCCAGAGTTCAGACAGAGATGCCCAGAGTTCAGTCAGAGATACCCAGAGTTAAGTCAGAGTTGCCCAGACCTCAGTTAGAGATGCTCAGAGTTCAAAGATGTCTGGAATTCAATCAGGGATAGTCAAACATCAGTCAGAGATGGCCAGAGTTCAGTCAGAAACCCCTGGAGATCAGTCAGAGACACCAGGAGTTCAGGCAGGGATGCCCAGAGTTAAGGCAGAGATGCCCAGACCTCAGTAAGAGATGTATAAAGATGTGGGTACAATTCAATGAGAGATGTCTAGAATTCAGTCAGGGACACCGAGAGTTCAGACAGAGGTGCCCAGAGTTCAGTCATGGTTGCCCAGAGTTCAGTCAGAGATGCCTGGAATTCAGTCAGGGACACCCAGAGGTCAGACAAAAACGCCCAGAGTTCAGTCAGAAATGCCCAGAGTTTAGTCAGAGACCCCCGGGGTTCAGAGATACCAGAAGTTCAGTCAGGGATTTCCAGAGTTCAGACAGAGATGCCCAGAGTTCAGTCAGGGATGCCCAGAGTTAAGGCAGAGATGCTCAGACCTCAGTTAGAGATGCCCAGAGTTCAAAGAGAGATGCCTGGAATTCAATCAGGGATAGCCAAGATCAGTCAGAGATGCCCAGAGTTCAGTTAGAGACACCCGGAGTTTAGTCAGAGACACCAGGAGTTCAGTCAGGGATGACCAGAGTTCACTCTGAGATGCTTGGAGTTCAACCAGAGATGTCCAGTGTTTAGTCAGATATGCCCAGATTTCCTTTGAGCACCCAAAGTTTAGCCAGAGATTCCCGGGGGGTTAGATAAGACACACTCAGAGTTCAATCAGAGATGCCCGGAGTTCAGTCAGAGACACCCAGAGTTCAGTCAGAGATGCCCAGAGTTCAGTCTGAGATGCCCGGAGTTCAGTCAGAGATGTTCAGAATACAGTCAGAGATGCCCAGAGTTCAATCAGATGCCCAGAGTTCAAAGAAAGATGCCTGGATAGTCAGGGATAGTCAAAGATCAGGCAGAGATGCCTAGAGTTCAGTCTGAGATGCCCGGAGTTCAATCTGAGATGTCCGGAATACAGTCAGAGACACCCAGAGTTCAGTCAGATGCCCAGAGTTCAGTCTGAGATAATTGGAGTTCAATCAGAGATGTCCAGTGTTTAGTCAGATATGCCCAGATTTCCTTTGAGACACCCAGAGTTTAGTCAGAGATGCCTGGGAGGGGGGTCAGTAAGAGACACTCAGAGTTCAGTCAGAAATGCCCGGAGTTCAGTCACGGACACCCAGAGTTCAGTCAGAGATGCCCAGAGTTCAATCACAGATGTCCAGAATTCAGTCAGAGATGCTCAAAGTTTATTTGAGACACCCAGAGTTCAGTCACCCAGTTTCAAGTTTCACAACATGGCCCCCATTCTCATTTTGGAAAAACTTCCAGAAGCTCTATTCCATAGTCCAGGAAAAATGCCACCTTCCCACTGAGGATAAAATTCCCCAAGTCCCGGGAGTGCAGCCTGTCACAGAGTGGACGGATGGCCATGGAGATTCTTGCTGATTCTGGGCATCTGCGAAGGTGTCTATGAAGGAAAGAGCATTAGTTCTGATGTCACAGTGTTCTGGGTTGAAATTAGCTTTGTAACTTGCAATTTCTATGAATTTAGGAAAATCAGCAGATCTGCCCAAAAGTGAGGAAAGTAAGCCTTCCCTGGCAGAACCGTCAGGAGGGTGACATCTGATAGCGCATAAGTTTCCTTGAAGGGACACTGGCATCAATTAGGTCCTCAACAAACACGAGACCCCAAATAACATAGAGTTCTGGAAGGTTTTAATGTCCGAGAATTCCCGAATGTATGCAGGAGGACAAGCAAAAAGCAGGGAGAGAGAAAACTTTACTAAATGGATCTGTATGGAGTTTCTGAATTCTTACATTATTTTCAAAATTTCCAGAATTTTTTTTTTCCTGGAAGGAATTTTCCCTTAGGTAAACGCAGATATTTTAAAATTGAATTTGTGACTAGTTGTTTATATACAAACTCTCAAACAGATACAAGTGGAATATTTTTCCTTATTTCTCTAAGTCAACTCGCCGACTGATTTCTTTACTGACTCAAAAAAAAAAAAGTTTGTGTTCAGTTCCCATTAAGGAACCAAAAACATGGCCACCCAATGATGGTCCTGTCCAGCGCCAAGGCCCAACGTTACAATCTGAACCCAGGAGAGAGTTTTCCTTTTGCCCTAAGATGTGTCGGTTATGTGGAAAGATAAGGAACTAGGTAGGACGCTTGACAGTGGTGTGACCCAAGGTTTTGGGTCTATCCTCCATCGTCACCAAGCTGCACTGTGTGGTCTGGGGAGACAGTCCAGAGAAGGCCCAAAGTAGAGACTTCCCTCACTTGGCTCAAGTTCCTCTGATTTCTCTCACAGAGGCCTCAGACACTCTTTTTTTTATTATAAAGATGTGGGGTACCATCCAGGGTTAGGTATACAAATGTTGATTATGCAGGTATCTTTGTTGGTGAGGTGTGCCCCTCCCTCCCCTAGTGGTTTCCCTCAACTGCCAAATGCTTTCTTATTGTATTATAATTGTTCAAGGTCCACTCATGAGTGAAAACATATGGTACTCTGTTCTTTTTTTCTGTGATATATCTCTGAGTATGATTGACTCTAAATTCATCCAAGTTACTGTGAAGTCCATATGTGTGTCCTTCTTTATGGCTGCATAATATTCCATTGTGTATATGTACCACATTTTTTTAATCCAGTCCAGTTTTGATGGGCTGCATGGTTGAGTCCATGTTTTTGCTATTGTGAACAGAGCTGCAACAAACATACGTGTGCAGGTATCTTTTAGGTAGAATGACCCGAGTTCCTCTGGGTGTGTTCCCAATAGGGAGACTGCTGGCTCATACAGAAGGTCAATTTCTAGTTCTTTCCGAAATCACCACACTGTCTTCCAAAGAGGTTGCACCTGGTTTGTATTCCCACCAGTAGTGTAGAAGCATTTCTTTTTCTCCACATCTTCACCAGCATCTGTTGTTGTTTGCTTTATTAATGATGGTCATTCTCATTGGGGTTAAGTGGTATCTCAGTGTGGTTTTGATTTGCATTTCTCTGATGATGAGTGAGTCTGAGCACTGTTGGGACAGAGAAGGAGCTCTAGAACATTCTCCCTGCCTACCTCTGCCTTCTTTCCTTGACACATCTCAGCCAGAGGGAATTGCATGTGCCCAAGCATGGAGGCAGGACACAGCGCGTCATATTCCGGAGAGAGCCAGGCCTCGACCTTGCCTCAAGCCACCTGGGAACCAGGACTGTCACACCTGCACCTGAAGGGAGGTCCATTTGTGGTGCCCATTTTCCTGATTTAAGACATTGGTGCTGAGACGGGGGATAACTCACCCCAAATGACAGTTCTGTGGGGCTTGCATCCTGAGTGTAGCCAGTGTGGATTAAGCCAGTTTAGGCTAGAAGCAGGGGCTGGAAGAAAGAAAAGTCCATGGCCCTGACCTCGAGGTAATCCAGCCGAGCCTGACTTGTTTGAACCCATCTTTTCCATCACAGAACAGACCGTGGATTCATCCACACAGCACATATTCCCTGAGCACTGACTTGTCCCAACCGCTGATCTGGGCACGTGGTGCTGTGTACCCAGGGGATTAAGAAGGTTACACAGCCTGTGTGTCTTTTCCCATGAGCCATGGGGTCCTTGCTTATGTAGAGAGACACGACATTGCATTGGCGCCCTGGAGAGACCATCTCTCAGGGCTGGCACCGGATATTTCCAATGTATTTTAAAATGCAAATTGCTCCCAAGTTTCAGTACTTTAACCTTGACTGTGAACCAAGTATGGGATTCAGCATGTGTGTGACCTGTTGGTTTGCTGGGTGGAGGTGGGGTGAGGAATGAACCAGCTGGGCTCGGTGGCTTACACCTGTATTCCCAGCACTTTGGGAGGCATAGCTAAGAGGATGGCTTGAGCTCAGGAGTCCGAGACCAGCCTGGGTAACCTGGCAAGACCTCATCTCTACAAAAAAAAATTAGCTGGTCATGGTGGTACTCACCTGTAATCCCAGCAATTTGGGAGGCAGAGGCTAGAGGATTGGCTGATCCTAGAGGTTCGAGACCAGCCTGGGCAACTTGACGCTACTTCTTCTCTCTCAAAAAAAAATCAACTAGCTGTGCATGATGGCACACACTTGTAATCCCAACAATTTGGGAGGTGGTGGTGAGAGGATTGTCTGAGACCAGAGGTTCGAGAACAGCCCGGGCAATTTGGCAAGACTTTGTCTCTACAAAAAGAAAAATTTAGCTTTGCGCAGTGGCTCACGCTTGTTATCCAAGCACTTTGGGAGGAGTCCAGGAGTTCAAGACCAGCCTGGGCAATTGAGTAAGACCTTGTCACTACAAAAAAAAAATATGCCCAGGAAAGGTAGCATACACCATAATCCCAGCAATTTGGGAGGCAGAAGCGAGAGGATTTCCTGAGCTCAGGCATTTGAGACCAGCCTGGGCAACTTGGCAAGACTTCATCTCTACAAAAAATAAAAAAATTAGCAGGGCATGGTGGCGCATGCCTCTAGTTTCAGCTACTTGGAAGGCTGAGGCAGAAGGATCACCTGAGCCCAGCAGGCCAAGGCTGTGGTGGCCATGAGCATTCCAGCCTGGGCAAAGGAGTGAGACTCTGCCTCGAAAAAATAAAAAAGAAAAGAAAATGAGCCAAACAATGCCTTCCCCAGGGTGGAAGAACTAGCGGCCAAGTGAGATGCTGCCACCCCGGGGGGCTTTCGAGGGGAGGGTGACCAAGGCAACATGGTCATCTGCTTGTGAATGAAACCAGAAAGAGCCCCCAGACAGAAGAACCCAGACAAGCAAGAGGCAAGCTCTGGCATGGCAGGTGGCCAGTGCGGAGCGGGCCAACCCATGAGCGATTTCTGTTGCTGAAGAATAAACCAGTGTAGTTTTAATTTGCATCTCCTTGATGACTAGTGAGGTTGAACATTTCTTCATGTATCTGTTGGCCGCTCATATGTCTTCTTTTGAGAAGTGTCTGTTCATATCTTTTGCCCACTTTGTAGTGGGGTTGTTTGTTTTTTTCTTTTCAGCGTGTTTGAGTTCCTTGTAGATCCTTGATGTTAAGACTTTGTCAAACATGGAGTTGGCAAATACTTTTTCCCAGTCTGTGGGCTGTCTCCCTGCTCTCTTGATGGTTTCTCTGGCTTTGCAGAAGTTTGTCAGTTTAATGAGGTCCCACTCGTCTATCTTATCTCTTATGGCCTGTGCATTTCAGGTTTTGGTGTCTGTCAAAAGAGGACTGGATTTTAAAAATGTGGTACATATACACAATGGAATATTACGCAGCCATAAAAATGAACAAAATCATGAATTTCTCAGCAACCTGGATGGAATTAAAGTTTATAATACTCAGTTATCTCTCACAGAAACAAAGATCTGAGCATCTTATGTTATCACTCATAAGAGGACCTTGAACAACTACCGTAATACTATAAGAAAAGGCTTGACAGTGTCAGGAAACTATAGGGGGGAGAAGGGAGGTGGGATTAATGGTAGTCAATATCTGTCTGGGGAAAGGGGGGCACACCTCATCAATAAGGGTACCTGCACAATGAATATTTGCATATCTAACCCTTAACTGTACCCCATATCTTTAAAATAAAAAATATATACTAAAATTAAAAAAAGAATAAACCAGGAGTCTGGGAGTGGCCCTGGAAGTCCCTGGGGCGTAAGTGGCCTTTGTGGGGCCATGCAGCTGGCTCTCAGCCCTATGGCCATTTGGAGCTGGATGGTTGTCTGGGTGACGCTGTCCTGCCTAGAGTGGGACACTCAGCAGCGTCTCTGGCCTCTACCCAGCAGATGCCAGGAGCAGTTCTCCTGAGGAGTGACAACGGAAAACATCTCCAGGCGTTGTCAAATGTCCCCTGGGGCAACATCGCCTTGGGTTGAGAACTCTGCTCTAGGCAAAGGCTGCAAGCATGGGGGGAGAAAAGCTGGTGACTCGAGGCGCAACAGCCAGAGGAGTGACATGGGGTCCACCATAGCACTCCCAGCTCAGAGCCCAGGCCCAGCGCACAGTAGGACCTCAAAGATGGGTGCCACACCTCTGTGGAGCCACAGATGGCTATTCCAAGATACTCAAGGCTCTGGGTGTCCACAGTTTCTGCACCGGGCAGAAACAGGGCCCGGTCAGGCCACTGTCCCTTGGGCTGGGAAGCTGCAGTAGGCACCCCCTCCCGGGCTGGGCTATGTTGGGTGACTGTTTACCTGCGTGCCCAGGGCTGCCTGCTGGACACATTAAAGGAGGTGAAATAATGATGAGGTCTAGGAGGGAGTAATTAAAAGCCACAGTGACATTGATCTGCTGAGATTTCTGAAAGCCCAGAGTACACTGGGCAAGTTCGTCTTGCCTCATGCAGGCCCGACCTGATTGGCCCTCAGGGCATTGATGGGCTCCTGGAACCTCACCTGTGGCCTGGAGACTCCCAGGGCAGTCAGGATGGCTTCAGAGTCTGTGCAAAACAGGCTGTCTGGGCCAAGGGGTTAGCCCGGCTGCTGTGCTCTGCCCTAGGAAGCCAGCGGCAGGTTGATGTGTAAAAGATGCAGGTCCCCATTCCAAACATTCTCTAAGGTTAACCGCTCCCTCTCCAGGCCCCAGAGACTCACCCAGGGAGAGAACTTGAGATGTCCCAGGATCATGCCACGGGCCGAGGTGCAGGACGTGTCTCTCTTTGCAGGCTGGGCCCCAGTGCACACAAGAAAGGTTGCCATCTGGGTACAAACAGAGTCCATTGTTTTATCTCAACCCTCTCCCCTTAGCTGAGAACCGTGCCTACTTTAAAAAGCAAGAACAGCTAATATTTTCTTATAACAATAGTCTTTGCAAAGATGGACACTTTGATGGGAACAATACTTGTGTTCTTGCTGTCGTGGCTATTAATCACTGTGTGCATGTTGGCTGTGACTTTACTGTAGTTCTCACAGTAGCAGAGGGAGTGGAATGGAATGAATGCAAGCTGAGAGGTAGCCCGAACTCGATTTGGGCTTTGAGTCTACCTCGTACTCTGTCAACGATTGTGGGCAAACCATTTGAGCATACTGCCTCAGTCTCCCTATTGGCAAGTGGAGATCGAATCATCATCACCACAGGTTGGAAAGGATAAAAAAAACCCCACACTTGCAAAATGGTGAGTGTGGAGACTTCTGGTTTATTGCAGTGTGCAAGATTATTTTTTGTACTTAAGATCCTTACATCCTAGCGGTCCTGTGGAGTGGCCATCAGCAGTCTACTTTACAGATGGAAACACTGAGGCAGCAAGTTCTCTCTGTGTTGTGATTCCATACAGGGCGACTCCACACCCACCCCCATCTCAGAGGGGGCTACCGGGGTCCTCACTTTGCAGGAAGCCCGAGTTATTTTTTGTCTTCCATCTGCTGGAATCAGCCAGGTAGCAGCCCGGCACCCCGCCTGGAAGCCCCTGCCGTTGCCTTCCTTCCTGCCCCTGAAGTGGCTTGTACTGTAGCCCGTTACATAATCACAGCTTCTGGTCTTCCTTTGTGAAAACCTGGCCTGTTTTTCACCCTCTGCCTCTACCACACTGGCCGGGGGTGAGGGAGTGGTGGGGGGGCTGTCCCTCTGATATTCACACTGTAAAGGAAGTAGCAGCCCTATCAGATGGGAGGAGAGAGAAGTTTTCTTGGGGCCTTGAACATACAGCCTGACTCCCAAGCAAGTGGGAGTGGTGTGCAAGATTATTTTTTGCACACCGCGGTGAGCTGGCTGGTCTAAACGTGAAGAGACACACATTTCTCCCTCATGAGCTGTCTTGGTGGGGTGAAAGATCCTTCCAGACCTTTGGAGAGGGTGTTCTGAATTAAGGTCTTAGCAAAAGCAGGCTGGGCACAAGTGGCTCACGCCTGTAATCCCAGCCATTTGGGAGGCCGAGGCGAGACAATCGCTTGAGGCCAGGAGATCAAGAGCAACCTGGGCAACATAGCAAGACCTCCTCTCTACAAAAAATCAGAAACTTAGCCGGGCGTGGTGATGCGTGCTCACAGGCCACTCAGGAGGCTGAGGCAGGAGGAGCCCTTGAGCCTACAAAGTCGAGGCTGCGGTGAGCCGTGATTGTGCCACTGCACTCCAGCTTGGGCAACAGAGTGCAACCATGGCTCAAAAACAAAACAAAATAAAATAAAATAAATCCCATCTCTTATGATATCTATTTACTTTGGTGATGGACAGCCCTGAATGGGCAGGAGGCAGGGGAGGACTCATTTGAAAATTGTTCTAGTTCAGAATTAAATGCTCAGTGTTGCCAAGACCCTGATCAGAGAAAGCCTTAGAGAAATATGAGTTACCAATTACTGAATACTCGGGTTCTACTTTTTGTATAGAGGTTTAATGTGATCGTCGTGAAGGCTCTTTC
The DNA here is from genome assembly GCA_963574415.1 of Tarsius wallacei. NCBI lineage: Eukaryota > Metazoa > Chordata > Mammalia > Primates > Tarsiidae > Tarsius > Tarsius wallacei. Next base: position 3,071 of record CAUYQG010178581.1, on the reverse strand, counting down.
AAGTTCAACCACCACAGGCGACATCTACAGACCTCTTCTCACACAGCAGACCCTGTGCTAAGCTTTTATTCAGTTCAAGCTGCCTCCTGAAACAGGTTCAGGATGACTGCTGTGTACACCAAGGTTGGGTGGCATACCCACGAAGGCATTGCCCCAGGTGAAACCCAGCCAGGTTGACAGCAGTCCATCCTCGATGGGTTTGTTTTCCTTGCAAACCACGTCTAGTTTATAAAGCAAAACTGCACCCAGTTCTTGTTGCCCCAGGTTTGGTCTGTCCTCTAGAAAAGAAGAAAGACCTTCTCTTGTCTCTGACTCTGTTACCAGCCCATAAACTTGTAGTCATGATTCCAATAAGGTTTGCAAGCCAAAAGTCCTGTTCATCATTTATCTGGTGGCAAAAACCTGACCTGAACAGACAGAACTACGAATACAAAGCTATTCTTAGTCTTTACATGTTTCCACTCGGTGTGAAAAGTCATACATTTTGCTGCAGAAATATTAATGGGTTCTCTCCTGGGGTGCAGCCCCAAACTCCTCTGGGAGGTATTGTGCCGTATACAGTGATGAGACCTATTAGCTTTTTTAAATGTGCCAAGTTCTGATTTCTGAAATACATCTGGCCCTGAGGGTTTCAGAAAAGCGAGGGTGAACCTGTAAATCAACCCTGCAGGTCCCCTTTGAAGCTCATCCTGTAGACAGCTTCAGGTAGTGGCAATTATATGGGTTGGAGAGATGGATGGACCTTGACCCCAACTCTGATGTGCGAAGATGAGGCCTGTGTCCTCCTCAGCCACTCTGGACCTCACTGGCACTTCCGGCTGTCCAGTTGCCAAGGGGGGCAACCACAGCATCCTCCTCGCAAGGTTGCTGTGAGACGGAGGCAGATCTCGGTACGCACAGATTATTCACGCAATGGCCTCAGGGGCACTTTAAGGGGGTCCATGCTTTCAGACACTTTTGGTAAGGGTTTCCCAACTCGAGGCAAAGATGCTGTGAAAATTTCCCCTCTTCTGAGTTTGCTGCCTTGGCCTCAGGTAGGGTGTGGTCCCTGGGAGCTTGGGGTAAGGAGGAGGTAGCTGCAAACAAAGACCTGCTGAGGCCATGGCAATTAGCAGGCGCCACCAAGACCTTTTCAGTATTAATTAGCTATCCCTTACTTGGTGCTGCCAGGGACTTCCAGGTCCCTCGGGAGCACTCGGAAAGGTTGCCACTGGTGAGGGAGCTTGACTCTGACCACAAGAGCTGAGAAAATAGGATGACTTTGGCTTCCAAAGCACCCGGATGATGACATAAGCAGGGTGTCCCTGTGCACAGCTGCAAGGCAGGTTCCAGAAGGAAAGGCTGAGACAGGGGTGGGAGGACAGGTCTGGCGCCCACAGGCTCAGCCTCCCTGCCTCTGCTGGGAAGGTGAGGCCTTTGCATCCTTCATGTTTCTCTCTCTTATCTGCACTTCTCTTTTTTTCTCAGTTGCATCGAGCCTCTCTCTAGCTCTGTCTCCCTCTGTAGGCCTCTGCCTGTGGCCTTGTGGCTCGGGCCCTCATGGTCTCTCTCTAGGCCTCTCTTCCTGTGTCTCTGCAGCTGACTCCTCTCACTCGATCACTCAAGGGCATTCTGTGCCCACGGAGGACAGAGCTAAAGTTGATGGGGCAGCCGGTGGTCTGATTCTTCCACTGTGCCAGGGTTCTCCCCAGAGGGAAGGCAGGAAAACTTGCATATACTGGGTGCATGTTCCATTATATTTCAGATGTAGGTACTCATGCACAGATACTTGTGGAGTACCTGCCATCTACCAGACACTGGGGATGCCATAGTGAACGAGAGAGAGGAGCGATTCTTGCTCTGATGGTGAACTTGAGGGAAGGCAGTAGAGACATACATAAGACCTGGCATTTCAGAGGGTGGTAAGTGCTGTGAAGAAAAATAACAGCAGATAATGGAACAGAAAATGCTAGAGGCAGGGGAGAATGATCAGGGAAGAGTTCACTGACTCCAGGGATTTTGGGGGGCTCTGTGTGTTACTAACCAGGGAAAGAACATTCCACTCAGAGGAAAACAGGAAGTGCAAAGTCCCTGAGGCAGAAACCTGCTGGGCATATTTAAGGATTAGCAAAGAGTGCACAAGATGAAAGAAGAAAGGGTCAGTGAAGCTTAATATTTTCCCATCCAATCTTTGAGATCTTTCTTCTAGAGAGAAGTTGTTCGTCTCTTCTTACAAATGAAGAACTTGTGCATCAGAAAATTTAAATAGTTTGCCCAATATCACAGACATTTCAAGTTAGTTTTATCACGCTAAGATTCTAGCACAAACCCACAACGTGCAAGCTGCTTTCCAGGATGCCTTACTAGAGCCAGGGGAATTTAGAATGAAGCCATGAGCACCAGCCAGCTATTAAGGTCTTATCAACTGCCCCGGCTCCAAAGTCAGGAACGGTTACTGCAAGTGACAGTCCTAAAAGTTCAGGCTCCTGCTTCTAGGAAGAGGATGGGTTGAAATCTGAGTCCAAAACACCTAATCACTCACAACTAAGGAAACTACGGTTCGGAGAGGTCAAGCATCTCTTCCAAGTTCCGTTGCTTGAAAGCAGGGAAGTCCAAGTTCAAATCCTTTCCATTCGCCATGTTGCATGAAACTAGTGTACAAGCGTACAATGAGATTGAAAAATAAAAACAAAAAGAGACCAGGAAAAAAAAATACTCGTTTTTCTCCTCATTATTTGAAACACTCTTTTTGTTGGATTGATCGGATTTGCGAACAACTTGCAAAAAAGCATTTCACTGGCAAAGACTATTTTCTAGTAAGAAGAAAAAAAAAGGTATCATTTTAGCCTCCCACCCGAATCATCTTCTGAAAAGAGTGAAACATGATTTCGAAAGAAGAATTGCACACATTGATATCACGTGAGTGGGACGCGAGACCTATCCATGAATTATCTTCTTTCTACAACTCTCAGGTCCATCTAGACACATGCCGGGTCGATGTCCATGGGGGTGGAACATTCTCACCGATGGGGTCTTCACTCAAGATGGGCTGAGATGGGAGAGGCAGGAGAGATTCCACCATCTTCATCTAC
>CAUYQG010178578.1:0-11198 GCA_963574415.1 Tarsius wallacei | reverse complement strand
ATTACGTAGCCATAAAAAGAACAAAATCATGAATTTCGCAGCAACCTGGTTGGAATTGGAGTTTATAATACTGAGTGATCTCTTACAGAAACAAAGATCTGAGTATCACATGTTCTCATTCATAAGTGGACCTTGAACAATTATCATAATACTATAAGAAAAGGATTGACAGTGGCGGGAAACTATGGGGGAGGGCAGGGAGGGGAAGGGAGGTGGGATTAATGGTAGTCGATATCTGTCTGGGGATGGGGGGGGCACACCTCATCAACAAGGGTACCTCCACAATGCATATTTGTATACCTAACCCTTAACTGTACCCCACAATTTTAAAATAAAAAATATGTTAAAAAAAGAAACTCATGAGAAAGTCTAGAACAACAAATTTGATAACTGACCTGGTAAATAAAGAGAATTCACACCTGAGAAAATAGAAATGCTTCAACTAACTAAAAACAACTTAGAAATAATTATCTTTAACATTTTCAGAGAGTATCATATGTAATGCCCAGAAAAAAGGTGAAAGAGGTTATTAAAAAAACAAGTATGTATTTTTAAGAGAGAAAGTTGGAGAATGAAAACCTAATTATTATATAGTCCTATGAGTGAAATAGCATTATTATTCCTGTCTCACAGTTATGGAACTGAGACACAAAGTGGTCAAGGTCAAGTTCGCACCACTCATAGATAAGAGAGACAAGATTCAAACCAGGCATTGGAACCCAGAGCCCAGACCCCTGACCATTTATACTTTGCTGTCTCCCTTTTATGACCATCATCATCACCTCTGTTTCCTTCCCACCATATATGTATTTTCAGAATCCCAAATAAGAACAAACCATCACATAAGCTCATGGTAGAGAAGGTTGTGAGGAACAATTTGAGGACAGAGTTGGCATTCTCAGCACCCAGCACAGACCTGGGACACCTGGAGGCGCAACAAACAATGTGCTGAATGAATGACCCAGAAAGCAGGTTCATTTCTGAAACATTCCACTCCCAATATTAGCTTTTTTTTTTTTTTAATTTCGTCATTTTTCTCCTTTATCTAACAAACAAGTGCAGGATGGGAAAAGGACTGTTTAACTGGGGGTTTCAATCTTTATATTTCTGAATTTTATACAGCAATTTTATAGTACTCTAAAAGATGTAGTCATAATAATATATCATACATAATTTTGCATATTGGATTATTTAGGTATTTATACATTGAGCTCATAACTCTAAGCATACATTTTTAAAAAGGAAAATAGAATGACTAAAATTTGAAGCTCACTGGATGAGCTAAATAATATACTGATCAAGGCTGAAGATAGAACTAATGAAGGGCAAGGGACACTGGAGGAAATTACCAAGTACGCAGCCTGTTTAGATTAAAAAAGTGAATTTCGGGAAGAAGCTGAGATGTAAAAAGAACAAACTGATAGGCTGAAACTTACTCTATTAGGAACCTAGAATGAGAATAAAGAGAAATTTGGGGGGGGAGAAATAATGATGACTGAAGCATTGAGAAAACAATATATACAAATATATACAAAATAAACAAATACATACAAATTTACAAATACAAATATACAAGGGAAAACTTCTCAATGGAAACCCAGGACATAATCTCAAGTCATGAGAAAGAAAAAGATTATCTAGCAAAAAAAAAGCAGGGGGTGGAATAAGTGAACAGCTTTTATTTCTTAGTGATGCCAAAACATTTTTCAAAGAAATTGTTCTCAAACTATGAAAGAAAACTACTAACCTAAAATTCCATATTAAAACAAATGTTCATTCAAGAATAAAGATGACATAGAGGCATATTCATTCACACAAAGACAGAGTTTGAGAGTTTGCTGTCTAATGCTCTTCACTAAAAGACATGCTCCAGCAAGAAGAATGAGTTTAAAAGAAAAGAATGGGTTTAAGAAGCAATGATGAGCAAAGACATGAGTGAAACTTGGTAAGTTTATTAAGAATTATTAATAATAGTGATAATAACGTAATAAAATCAGGTTTGATTAGAAAAAAATTAAATAAGCTGAAACAAAAATGACAGTCAATATCTACGTCAGAGCTGAGAAGTGGAGGAGTTTTTAGATAAAAATCTTTGTCTTATCTGAGAGTAAACAGAAATATTAAATTTAGATTTTGTTAGAAAATGTAAAAATGAGAACTCATATGTTAAATATTTAATACTTTCTTAAATAATTGAAATAAAATATTGCACTTCAAACAAGTTAAGGGATAGAAAATAAATAAAAGACAGAAGACAGAGAGGAGAAAAAGAAGCAAAAAGAAGGCATTTTAAAATAAACACAAAATAAGATGACAAAAGTAAGCCCAATTCTAAAATTAATCACAATAAATGAAATAGGTTACTCTTAATCCTAAAAATCTCAAATGATATTTAAGAAACAAAAAATAATTTTATGTTGATATTCAGCAGATACGAGCCATACTTTTCAAAGTATCTATAAACTCCAAGCAAAACAAATTCAGCAATACTAAAAATGGCAATATCACAGCCAAACTGGATTTTTTCCCATGAACACATGGTTGGTTTAATATTTGAAAACCAATTAACATAACTCACTATATTAATCTAACAGTATTAATCTAACAAAAAGAAATCTTAGTATATGCAGAACAAATGTTTGATAAAATTCAGTATGAATTTATGATAAAAATTAGCAAACTAGGAATAGAATGTAGCAAACTTAATTTGATAATTTCTACAACACACACACAAATTGGCCAAAATTTTTTAAATCCTTCAATAACAAAGTGGCAAAGACTTTCACAAATGTGCGTCCTTACACACTGCTGTTAGAAGTTCCATTTGGTGCAGTCACCAACCGGGACAATATGGCGATATCTAGTAAAAATGAAAATGTACATGTGCTATGTTGTAGCAATACCACTTTTAATTATATATCCTCAAGAAACTCTTTGCAGCCTTCTTGGTGACAACACTAAACAGGAAATACAGGCATCCTCCAACAGGAGATGAGATACATAAATATGACATTCACACAATAGGATACTATATAGAAATTAAAGGGAATATGCTAGATCTCTATATATCTCAACTTGGGTGGATGTCTGTCTATTAAGAATGAAGATATTTATCTAAGGTGAATGGAGAAAGCAAGTTGCTGAATGAGATCTCTTATACAAGTGCTTAAAGTTGGAAATTAATTTAAGATGGATGATTATGAAAAATGTAACCTACCAAGAGGAATTTAGGAAGAAACAGAAGGTAGAGAAAACCGACCATTCGTATTTAACACTTTACCCACCAAAAATGGAGGAAATAGGCCCAGATGTTTTGAAAATTATAGAGCAAACATTTCAATGAAGTGAAAAGGAGGGAACTCTCTCCAACTCTTCTAGCTACTAATCTAATTTCATATCAAACTATCCATGGGCTGTATAAGCCTCCCTAAACAATAAAACAAGAAATGCCAATTTATGTAACTTTTTAACCACCAATTGGCAAATATTAGATATATTGTCAATATTAATACAGGTGAGTGTGGGAGCTGGGAAAGCACACCCTTCTGGTGAGTTCAAACTGGAGAAGCCTTTCTGGAGGAAGGCAAGGAATTCTCGAATGACCATGTGATTAGATATGAAAATTAAAAATCTTGGAAATTTATGTTCAAAAAATAATTGAATAAGTGTGCAGGAATTCTTAGAAAATGGTTCATTTTAGTGCTGCTTACATACATAGCACTATAATATAGTCTATGCAATTAATCTGTATTTCCATCGACAGAGGGCTGATTAAATAGGTAATGGCATGCCCATGCCATAGTCCATCCATCTAATACAGTGATATGTTTAGTCATGATTGACTGGGTGGATGGATAGATAGATCGATAGTAGATAGATGGAGAGAGAGAAAGATAAATAAAAGTATTGATGAGACTGTTGGGATCCTCATCAAATATTAGTGGTGGCTTTCTCTAAATAATGGAAGCGCAGTTAATTACATTTTTTATCCAAAAGTAAATATACTGCATGAAATGAGAGTAAATCTTCTTAAGTATAAGAATAACGGAAATACTTCAGTATAGTTATAGTTAGTGATTTATCAAATTATTTGCAGATCTCATAAGATGCGTTAGTACCAAAACAAATGAGAGACACATTTCGAACTTGATTTGGAGTCTTGGAAAGAAAAGTGGAGTTGTGGGATGGAAGGTATAAATATTAGGTTCTTTTCAATCAAAATCATGAAGATGATAATTTGGAGTTTGTTGTGGACCTCTCATTTTCTTTAAATGCATGTGACGCAAGGAATTGAAACACTTTGCCTCCTGCCTCTTACAGGTGATATTCAGATTGGAATGGAGGATAAAAAGGGTCAGCTGGAAGTTGAGGTCATTAGAGCACGAAGCCTCACACAAAAGCCTGGCTCCAAGTCCACACCTGGTAAGGAACAGCATTTCTGAGTGTGGGCAAGAGAATATTAAATGGGCAAAAAACTCAAGAAGGTGGCCATACCTGAGTTTCACATGCTTTGCTTTGTGTCCGTTGATGGACTAAAAGGCAGTATTTGTGTCCCTTGATTCTGCTCAAATGACCTGGGTCCCCTCACACAATTATTCTGTCAAAAGGAGTTAGGAAGAGTGTTGTCATAATTTTAAAAGTTTAGCTGTGATTGTTCCTTAGCTTATGCCAGTTACTTTCTTTCTGCACATTTATAAAGGCAAAAGAAAAAAGAATATAATTCTAATCAAAAGGAGGAAGCAATGAGCTTTAAGACATAAGCCTTCATTGTGATGCCAGCCATGACCCCAGTAGGCCAAGTCTGAAGATGGCTGTATACAGGTTTACCTGAAATGAGGAGAAAGACAGTGATGGTAACATATATGTGGGTTTAAGGAACAGAATTGACAGCGCTATGGGAATTGTACATTATTTAAATAGTTGATGGAAAACTTTATGTAAGCATTTCTAGTTCTCTACTAAGGCATTCTCTAACAAAAATCAGCTGAATTTAAATGTTAACTTCGTATGTGTCAATATATCTTCAGCTCCATATGTCAAAGTTTATCTTCTGGAAAATGGGGCCTGTATAGCCAAGAAGAAGACGAGAATTGCACGGAAAACCCTGGATCCCTTGTATCAGCAGTCCTTGGTATTTGATGAAAGTCCACAGGGAAAAGTTCTTCAGGTTGGTGGTGGTTTGTTTGCCTTTTGATACTGCAAGGTCGACATTATCCATGCACTGAAGAGGTGGTCAGACACAAAGAGAATATGATTTGGTAAAGATAAGTGTAGCATAATATTCTCGAGTAGAAAAAAATACCAAATAGTTAATTTATAATATAAGTAATGTGTACTATGAAAAATAGCTGGTGAATCTAATAGAAAACAAAAACTTTATCTTCTCTCTTCCTTCATTTCTTCCTTCTCTCCATCCTCTAATTCTGCCTTTTCCCTACTTCCCAACCCTTCTGTCTCCTTGATTGATAGATGGTGCATGATAGACAAGCAGATAGAGGTTTATCAGTGAAAACAATGCTCACAACAGTTGACTACGCCTTGCTGTGTCCCAGACATGGAGCATGGAGGAAGAAGAGAGAGAAAAAGAGGCGTGTTCAGGGACCAGCATTGATCCTGGCTAGATGCCAGATGTATTTCTAGATGCTTACTTACATTACTTTGTTTAAACTTTGTAACCACCATATACAATAAACATCAGTAACCTCATTTTAAAGATTATGTCCAAGGCTCAGGAGATTAAGTAATTTAGCAGAATTATTCAGTAAATTGAAAAGGTAGTATCCAATGCTACTTGGGTAAAGCAGGTGAATACATTCATGGAGAACTTTCACAGAGGATTGCAGGGTCAGAGAACAGAGCCTGGAGTAGGTGGAATGGACAGCTTGTTCAACATTGATAAGAGTTGACCCAGATTGTGGCCATTGTTGGCGAGCCTGCCGAAATATTACTCATATGATCAGATCAAAATCGGCAAACGAGTCCTCAAAGGGAACCAGCTCACAGTGGTTTTTCAGCCAGCCCCTTCACTAACAAGCCTGTAATACAAAAGAAATCAAATGAATACTCCCATTGTTTGTACCTTCTTCATTGTACACACACGACAAGCCACACTGAGTTGGTTGCTCGTTTTGCCCTCCTAGGTTGTGCAGATCTTAATTTTCTTTTTTTTTTAATAAATATTTTTTATTTTAAAATTGTGGGGTACAGTTAAGGGTTAGGTATACAAATATGCATTATGCAGGTACCCTTGTTGATGAGGTGTGTCCCCTGTCCCCAGACAGATATTGACTGCCGTTAATCCCACCTCCCGTCCCCTCCCTCTCCCCCTCATAGTTGCAGATCTTAATTTTCTATGAGGCTCCACATTGCTTACTAGACTGTAGTTACACTAGAGAGCTGCTGAATACATGTAAGAATAAACATAAGTGTTTATTTCTTTAACATGACTTCTGTAGATGCTGCCCCTCCTAGACCAGGGAAGCATCATTTGTATTCATCAAATCTAAACATCATTGTGGAATGTCTCCAAGCACCTTGAGGTCATTAGTTCTTCTTGTAAGATCCTTCTCCATGGTGTTGGTTACATTCATTATTCATTTCTCTCCTTCACTGACTGGCCCACTTCTACAGAATACTTGCTTGGGCTCCATCCTACATGAAACAGAGGGAAGTTCAAGTGAGGTTATGTTTCTCTCCCTGCAGGTGATTGTCTGGGGCGACTATGGCAGAATGGACCACAAATGCTTCATGGGTGTGGCTCAGATCCTGCTGGAGGAACTCGATCTGTCCAGCATGGTGATTGGATGGTACAAATTGTTCCCGCCATCCTCGCTGGTGGACCCCACACTCACTCCCCTCACCCGCCGGGCTTCCCAGTCATCTCTGGAGAGTTCAACGGGGCCTCCCTGCATCCGATCATAGTGAACTCATCCCGGAGTCATGCCAATGAAACTCTACCTTCCAGGATAATAATCTGAACCAGATATTTCATGATCAAAGCATTGTTGGAGACAGACAATCAACTTGTGTTTTGCCTGTAGTAGTTTTTAAATAATATGTCCCAGTTGTTTAAAACATGGCTTCCCCTGACAGAACAAGGCAGTCTATCAAAGAATCAACATGTTAAGAGAGTCACTGATGCTTCTAACAGAAAAAGAGGAAACTAAATTCACATATATGCACACACACACACACATACACACACAAACACACATACACACACACACCAAATTGAACAAACTGGAAACCCTCACTCTGTGAAAAGTTGTATTCTACATGTTTCTGCACAGACCACATGCGGTGTTTCTTCCCTGGTATTTAAAAGTTGTGTTCTTTTCTGCGTTTTGTTTGCGTGTTGTTGGTTGGCTTTGGTTTCTTGCGTTTTTGTTTTGTCATCACCATATTTGTTATTCGCACTTGTTTTTTGTCTGTCACGACAGGCCTTGTGATGCTAACAGAGACCCTTCCTTTCTTTTTTCCAAAAGCACCAAAAAAAAAAAAAAAAGGGCTGAAGCAGTCTCTGTAGCACTTCCCCAGAGGACAGGGCGGGCCCGGGAGGGTTCACTGGCTTCCATTTTCTCATTCTTCGAAGTCTGATGTGTGGAAATCCAAAAGACAAAGCATTCTCTTCCAAAATGAATAATCACAGAATTACTTTTTTTAATGAAGAGCATATCTGTTTGCATCCTAGACAATTCATTTATGTTTCCCATTGTTTTGCATGGAAGACTTTTGAAGAAGTCAGTCTGCAGCGAATGCTGGGAATAAGACTAACTGCATCACTGTACTTTGAAACACTCCTTGTAACGCCTTTTTCTTCCTGATACCCAACATGAAATCTGCTCGTGTGTATAAACCATACTTCGACTTCCCAGAGTGGTGACGAGGGGTGGATTTGAGCCTAAGACACTGTCCGCTCTGCCCAGGCTGCTCAGCCATGTCTCCGTGTAGACTCCTGTCTGCACTGGAGACGGCGTGCCTGAGCTGTTCAATATTCCACTGGAAATTCCAGTTGAAATATTCTGCACTAAACTAATGTTTTTTTAACCAAGTTTTAGTTTACATTTCTTTGAGATTGATGCAAGCACAAAGCTTGATTTTTTAATGCAAAGTATCTTACTTTTGGGGGGAAAATAAAACAGAGTCAAATTTTGATCTGCATTTTCTTCGTTTAGTTTTTCTCAGCCTTGACTTTCCCTTATGATGTTCCGTACGTGTGCTGCCAGCCGCAGTCTCTGCAGGTGCGTCTCACGTCCTCCCTTCCTTCTCGAGTCACTCGACTTTTGTGGTCACACAAGTAGAGCAGCATGACTTGGAACTGTTCAAAGCTGCATGCATTTTTGTAAAAAAGAAAAAGAAAAAAAGAAAAAAAAAGGTTATTTAATCATGTATGTTAGCTCCACATAGACCAGCTTGTATGTTGCATGTACTTGTACAGTTTGCTTGTTAATGACGATCCCGAAATAACCAAGAACTCTAAGCCATCCACTTTTGTTATAGACATTTTGCAGATTTTAGCCAGACTCCATCTGTGGGTCTGGACTGAAATGTCTATAGATGGACTTTATTTTTTACCCTCCGGAAAACGTGACGTAGTACGGACCAAATTCCTTCTAATGAATATTTTGGTGTAGATTCCTACTGTGGGGCTGTAACACATGTAGACACTGTGTACACACTAGGTTTTAATCCATAGACATACTGCCTGCACCAAGTGAATTATTTACTATTATTTACACATGCCAGAATTATCTGCCCATTGTTCCATGGGGCACAGACTGAGCCCTGCTCACCAGGCTGAGCGGGAAGAACCGAAGCATTGGTGCACTTCTATTAGATTCCGTTCCGTCTTAGTGGCCAACACTCAACTGATGATAATTGGGTAGTATCTTTCTATTTTGACCACTTGTCTTAACACTCCCCTGTGCTTTTAAATGAACTTCCAACTCATGTATGTAAACATGTTTAATAAAACTTACTTTTCATGTCAGTCAGCCATCTGTGTTCTATGTTTGCCAGGTTTCCGTTGTGGGGTCTGCAGGGCAGAGGGGAGCCGGACTGTGGGGAGGGAGGCTGGGGTCTGCCGTCTGCCGCGGGTGTTGACTGGACTGTCATTGTGCTCTATTGTGTCTCCATCTACAGCCCAGTGGGCACTTTGCATCACATGCGGGTTTTCACTTTGTCAGCCTGTCTGAGTGAGCACACGTCTATACTTCTGAAAAGTGGCATTATTAAAAACAATAAATCTCAGTAAGAATCAAATGGAAGGTTGTTTTCCTGCTGCTGTTTGAATGTGCTAATAAAAGAGACAAGATGTTGTCCAGTTGTCAGATCATTTCAAGTTATGTGACATGTCACAATACCACGTCCTCCGTCTGCGTTTCCTCTTTACACCTCTTCTTCCTGAATTCTTGACTAGTGTCTAGGCCCTTGCTTCAGCAGAGACCAGTTTAACAAAAACAAGCAATACCTTGACTCCAAATTGTCATTAATAGAATCTTAGGTAATAAAAATATCTTCAAATGTAGATAGAGACATCTCTAAAAATAATATATTAAAAAGAGAAATTATCAGCTTTTAAAATGATTTTATGCCTTTTTTATCCAAAAGTGTGTTCATATATTTCATAATCGTCACCCTCACAAAACAGTAGGTAAGCACTAGTTTTGTCTTGCATTGTGGTAAAATAACTTTTGCAATCTAGTCTCATCTTTCTGAGAGTTCTTAAGTTTTTGTAGACCACACTGGCTTTAACTTGTAAAGCAAAATAAACACAGCTATGTCAGCAAAAAATGTGAGACACGACTCCATCAGTAGTTTACAGTTTTTAAAAGAGTGGATTGAATTTTACCCTATTAGGTAATCAATCCTGTTGTTTGGTCTACAAGGCAGGAGATCATCTGTTAGGCTGGGTCTATGGAATGCAAAAGTAGTTGATCAGTTTAAGACAAATCCTCAGAGTGAAGCTGTGGAATGCATTGGGATAAGAAACCCAGGAGCCCTGGGGGCGGGGACATCCTCCCCAGTGAGAGTGAGGGAGATACCTTGGAGTTCTTTTCTAGACAGAGGCAAAAGAATAGGAATCTCCTCAGAACATAAATCTACTGGTGTTAGGATTCCAAGGTACACAGTGACCCCAGGAGGCAAAAACCATTTTGCAGAGTCTGTATGGTTTCTTGCTTACTCTGACAACTTATCTCTTGAAATCCCATCCTGAGATACGTGATGTTATTACACTTACCAACATTATTAAGGGTTTTGTTAAGTACTAGAAATTAAGTACATAAATATAAAAATGAAAAAAGGCTCTGTCATAAACTGGCTGCCTGTCTATGTTAAAAGAGATCATTATATATAAAGAAATGATTGCAACATAGACTGAGTTTCCACTTAAACTGCCACCGCGAGTTTATTAGAAACTGTGGCTTCAAGTGCACTGACATAAGAAAGCCAATGTTTATTTCTCATCAATGTCATCATGAAACAAAGTTGGACAAAATGATATTCTTCTAGGACCTACTGTACTTGGTTCACTTAAAGTATCAGTTTCCGAGACGTCTGTCAGCTAACTTAAGGAAGGAATGCTGTGTAGACGTGTATCCAAAGGGTCATGGACCAGATTTAATCCTCACCACAATCCCATGAGGTGAGCACTCCATGAAGAAGGAGGCAAGGAGCCTGGTCACACAGCAGGTGGCAACCTTACTGGGATGTGAACCCAGGTCTGACCAGCTCAGTACCTGCCCTGCTGGACACCTAGTCCTCCCACAGCTGCCCACAGGGCAGCCTGGTCTTGAAGGTGAGCGGTACCACTGAGAAAGGATGGGGCGATTCTCTGCCCCCAGGCAGCTCAGGTAGCTCCTCACCACCTTGGTCCCTACCTGTAGCCTGAGAGGCTCTACCAACACCACAGGGAGGGACAGGAAGAGGAGTTAGGTGGCAGGTGGGCTCCACATTCCCTGAACTTCCTGGGTATTTCTCTCTCTCTGTCTGTCTCTGTCTCTCTGTCTCTTTCTCTCCCCTCCTCCTCTTCTCTCTCCCTCTCCCTCTATCTCTCCCTCCCTACCTCTCCCTCCCTTCCTCCCTCCTTCCTTCTCTCCCTCAGTGTGTGTGTATGTGTGTGTGTGTGTGTGTGTACACCACACTACTCCCTCTAGCTCTCTTTCTGTCTCTATCTCCCTCCTTCCCTCCCTTTCTCT
>CAUYQG010178577.1:0-67026 GCA_963574415.1 Tarsius wallacei | reverse complement strand
CCCTGGGACGCAAGGCTGGTTCAACATCCATAAAACCATAAATGTAATTAAATACATCAACAGATGTCAAAACAAAAACCACATGATTATATCATTAGATGCAGAAAAAGCTTTTGATAAAATCCAGCACCCCTTCCTGATAAAAACCCTCGAACATCTAGGCATGCAGGGAACATTCCTCAAAATAGTAAAAGCCATCTATGAGAAACCCACAGCCAGCTTACTCCTAAATGGACAAAAATTTGAACCATTTCCCCTGAAAACTGGAACGAGACAAGGATGCCCACACTCGCCCCTCCTGTTGAATATAGTATTGGAAGTCCTGGCTAGAGCAATCAGACAAAAGAAGGCAATCAGGGGTATCCAAATAGGTAAAGAGGAAGTGAAATTATCTCTCTTTGCAGATGACATGATTGTATACCTTGAAAAACCAAGAGAATCTGTTAAAAACCTCCTTACCCTGATAAAGGACTTTGGCAAAGTCTCAGGATATAGAATAAATGTGCAAAAGACAATCACATTTCTTTACACCAATAATAAACAAACAGAAACCCAAATAAAAAGCACAATGCCATAGAAGTTAAGATAGATAAGTGGGACCTCAACAAACTGAAAAGCTTTTGCACAGCAAAAGAAACCATCAAGAGAATTGGGAGACAACCCACAGAGTGGGAAAAATTTGCTAATTATGTATCTGACATCTTATTTATGTATCCTAATACATATATACGTATATATACATATATATACACATACATATATACATCTGATATATGTATCCTAATATTCAGGATCTATAAGGAACTCAGGCTAGTTGAAAGAAAAAAACAAACACGCTATTAAAAAGTGGACAAAGGGCATAAATAGACACATTTCAAAAGAAGATATGCAAGCAGTCAACAGATACATGAAAAAATGCTCAGCCTCATTAATCATCAGATACATGCAAATCAAAACCACAATGAGATACCACTTAACTCCAGTAAGGATGGCCATCATTAATAAATTCAAAACAACAGATGGTGGCATGGGTGCAGAGAAAGGGGAATGCTTCTACACTGTTGGCCTTTGTGAAAAGCAATATGGTGATTTCTTCTCAAAGAACTAAAAATTGAGCTTCCATAAGATCCAGCAATCCTTCTTCTGGGAATATACCCAGAGGAATGTAAAACCCTCTACAAAAAAGCCAACTGCACATTCATGTTTATAGCTGCACTATTCATAATACCAAAAACATGGAGCCAATCCTACTGCCCATCGAAAGTGCACTAGATAAAGAAAATGTGGTACATATACATAAAGAAGAAAAAAATCATGAAATTCAGGGGAAATTGGATGGAGTTAGAGGCCATCATACTTTGTGATCTGTCACAGAAACAGAAAATTAAATATTGCATGTTCTCACACATATGTGGGAACTACACATTAATCACATTAGTACAAGGAAGGGATCAGTAGTCGCTGCACACTGCCAGGAGTGGAGGGAGGGAGGGGAGGCATGGTGACAACACAAAGGGTACCTGGTCCACTACTAGGGGAGTGAGGACCAATTGGAGGCCCAAACTTTACGTGCATGCAGCCAATTTATTTAGTTAATCCTTATTTGTACCCTACATCTATATAATAAAATCAAATTTTAAAAAATATAAATAAACTTCTGTCATATTCAAGATACTCTTCATTTGATGGAATACATCTATTGAGATGTTTTTTCCATTGCTCAAAACATTTTTGAACTTGTGAATTTGGATACTTTTAATGCTTCTGCCATTTTGTTGTACCTCTTCTACATCAGCAAAACATTTCCCTTTGAGGACTTTATTCATCTAGGGAAACAAACAAACAGAAATTGGATGGAGTTGGTGACCTGACCGTCATTCTTAGGTGATTAGGAAAGGTGGGGTACAGAGATAATGCTGTTTTTGGTCAAAAACTGCTGAACACTCAGCACAGTGTGGGCAGGTGCATTGTCATGATGGAAGAATCAGTCACCTGTTTGACAGAACTCGGGACATTTCTTCCACAAATTGTGATGCAACCTTCTCAAATTTTCCAGATAAAAACTATAACTGACCATTTGATCCAGAGGAACATACTTCCAGTTTACTACAAGAGGCCCATCCTTCAAAAGATAATTCTTTATTTTGGGATTCCCCCTCAAATTTAGGCATGAAAAAATGCCTATATATGTTCAATAAATGTCAAATATTATCCTTAAGTGGTAGATGCAGCAGTGATTTTTACTCTATATTATTTCAATTATATTTTTTAAAAAGCATAATATGTTTTCCATAAATAACATAAAGATAATTTTTTTATTTTTGTAAAATAAAAAATTAACATCCCAAATCTTAAGTATTTGCTATGTTAAATATATAAATGGACTAGTACCAATTATAAATATAAGATTTTTGTCTTAATTGAAGCTGCAGAAAACATAAACAATGTTTGTCCCACTCCCACCTAAAAATTTTATAGTTGTGATTTTTCTACACTTTTCATTTTATATTAGTAATTTGAAAGGTTTGATAAAGTTTGATTCTTAGAGTAAAATCTTTTATCTTGAATCAATTTCTGCTATTCAGTTCTCTTTAAGTATACTATAGACTACATGTTATAAAAGCTAACAAGTTTTTGCTACAATACATCTGGAATGTGCACTGATGAAGCAGTGTTTTTTATGAATATTTATTGAAGTTGCATATAATGTGATTGTTGATTCAAGTATATATTTCATTTGTTGAGCATTTCATCTTTTATTGTTACGTTTATCAGCATATGTGTAAGTCTCACTAACTAAAATTGTCATGTCATAATTATACTTAGCCAAGCTTTGTATGCCTAATTGTTAGCACTATATCAGGCACACAAGAATTACTCAAGGAGACGTGTTTTATTTAATTTTTTTACTAATTTTTATACCAATTGATATAGTACATTAGTATATATTTTTAAAAGTATTCATACTTAAGGCAATGGTAGACTTTGACTGACATAAGATTTGACATGCCTTCTGGGCATTCCCTTGAGAATACCTGCTTTACTTAGATGACTGAGATGATCAACTGCTGTTTCTTGTGATCCCTGAAACATCCTGATTTCCTGAAGCTGAAACAAATGCTCCCCAGTGCTTGCAAAGAGTTTGAATGCATCTAATTCCCTATGTTAATTGCCATTCTGCCTAAAATATCTGGGATTGTTTTTGAATTTTTAAGCAGTCTCCAGATGATGCACCTTCCAAACTCCTGTTCTAAGTAGTTTTTGTTTTTTAAAATTGAAACCCATTTTACATATTATTGCATTGATTTACCTTCACGATTCCCTGGGAATCAATTCATTTTTTTCTCAGATCGGAGTCTTGGTATTTTGGCTTATTTTTGTATGTTTATTCCTAAGAAAATATACAAGAAAATGCTTTAATTTGATGTAATGACAATGAAGTTATGTATTACTTGGTAAGATTAAACAAGTATTTCTGATAGTAAGATAAACTTCATGTAATCTTACTAAATTTTTGCAATGGCTAGGTAAATTAAAGCTATTAAATTCTCATTTGAAATATGTGAAATTATAAAATTTTTAAGTTCATTTATTTTCTTTCTCAAAAGTATCCATTATTTTCATCAAGAAGTAACAACTTTCTAAACATAAATTAAAAGATGAAGGACTTCCTCTTCTTGTCTTAAATCCACAAAATAGCTTGTGACTTACACAAATTAATATTGTCTGAAATTAAGAAGTTGGGTCAAAATTTCCAATCATGGATATGAGCAAGCTAATTTGTCAACTGAATGACAAAATTCCAGTTCATAATGACAGCAATAAAAACATCGCTTAGTAATTTGAACATGAGGTTTACTAAACTGTGAAATATTTATACATAATTGCATGATGCTCAGATAGAATATACCATTGCTAGCTTTGTATTACCCTAATTAGTAGGTAATCAAAGATCTCCACGAATTTTTAAGTGTCAATTTTGAACTTGTACTGGAGAGAGTTTAGTGGTTTATTGTTACAGTTTTTATTTAGACCTTGGTTCAAATCCCATCTCTGCCATGTGGTCATGTGAATCTTAGCAAGTTACTCAGATTCTCTAAGGCTTCGTTTTTCTGTCAATTGATTACCAGTACTGAACTCATAAGAAGGTGCTTATGATGAAATGTCACAATGTGCATAAGGAACTAAACAAGGTTCCAGGCAAAAATATTTTTCAATGACAGGAATTAATACTGCTGGTTTCATGAGATATAAGGTCGGTAGCGGAGGAAAATTGCATGCTGATGGCATGCATCAGTATATCATTTTTGTAAAATGGTCTAAGGAAAGAAATATACAAAAACTAATTTAACTATATTGCCTTTGGTAACTAATATTTCATGTTCTATGATAGGATTTAATAATTATGCTTACTCACTGCTTTCTCTCCAGTACAAGAAAAACAAAATGTGTGTCATACTGAAGTTGAGTTTCCTTCCAACACTGCACTTTGCCAGTGGCACACCCACAGATCATATGGCCAGTGGAACATTTTCTTCTACATTCTGCACTTAAATCTTCCCTCCAGGAAGATCCTCTTGCTTCTGGAGTTTATGCACTTAAGGAGATGTATTATGATTCTTCTTCAATTGCCATGTAATCCAATAGGAAAGAAAGATGAACTCATGCCTTGCTTTCATTTAATTTTGCATTAATAATGTAGGAATGTTAACCTGTTTGATATGTTTTAGCTGATGCTACATAGTATCTTTCATAATACTGCACTGTACTTGCTGACTTATTTGAAGTACAATTTTTAAATGAGGTTATTTGAGTTAAAATAGTTGTGGCCAGTAAGAATTTTTGAGAAAAGGGGAGATGATGGCTATCAATCATAAGCAAGAGTGTATTTCTTCCTTTTATAAAACTGGTTTACCTGCCTATGTTCACTAAAGTCAGTTTCTGCATAGATACTAGTTGCATAACTAGTTTCTGTGTAACCAGGAGTCTGGCAGATATAGCCAAGTACCTTTACTTATATGCTAATATGATCAGGTATATGGCTGAGTGCACCTTGTACCAGATGCTTCTGTTTTAACGATACCAGCAAGGAATGGCTTAACTTTAGCCTCTGGACAGGAAGACATTGCTAATTAGTGTAAATGAAAACAATATTTCATGCAAACTGAATATAGTATAACCAGCAGTTATTTAGAATAATGAGTAAGGATCTAGACTCTTTAAGTGACCAAACTGTCTTCATTTTATACTCCGGTTGTTGTCAGTAAATCATCAATTCTGTCTTTGATTTTTGTTCCTCCCATGTTTATCCTTGCTTGGTTGGTTATCTTCTGAAGTACTGAAGGTGTCTAATTTGTAGATCAGCTATGTATTAATTTACTTAAGTCTGATTCCTATGCATGAATTTTTTTCTTTAATTCTGTTCTTGTTTTCATCTGTCTTCTCTTCATAATTTTTATATGCATACTTTACATAGCTTGTTGGATGGGAAGCATTGGTGTTCCACTATTTGAAAGCACTCAAACTCTCTTTTATTCGCGTTTGACCTTTAAAAACTGGTACCTTCATATAGTTCTACCTAATATATTACCTTTGTTTACTCATCTTACACTCTTCTGCTTTTGGAACTGTCTTTGAACTAGCTCTGTGGGGCTAGGGACGGGTGTTACTTATTTAAGAAACCCCAAAAATTAACTCTAAATGGATCAAAGACCTAAATGTAAAACCTCAAACTGTATGAACCTTAGAAAATGCAGGAAACCCTCTTATGGAAGTTGAAACTGGCAACCGATTCCTGATCAAAACCTCAGTGGCCATGCCATAAGAGATAAGATAGACAAGTGGGACCTCATCAAACTGAAAAGCTTCTGCAAAGCCAAATAAACCATCAAGAAAGTGGGAGATAGCCCACAGAATGGAAAAAAAGTATTTGCCAACTACATATCTGACAAAGGCCTAACATCCAGGATCTACTAGGAACTCAAACGTGCCAAAAGGAAAAAAACAAACAGCCTCATTAAAAAGTGGGCAAAAAATATGAATAGACACTTCTCAAAAGAAGACATATGAGCAACCAACAGACACATGAAAAAATGCTCAGCCTCATTAATCATCAGAGAAATGCAAATTAAAACCACACTGAGATACAACCTAACTCCAGTAAGAATAGTCAACATTAATAAAACAAAAAAACAACAGATGCTGGCAAGGATGTGGAGAAAAGGGTATGCTTCTACACAGTTGGCAGGAATGCAAACTAGTTCAACCTCTATGGAAAACAGTATGGCGATTCCTAAAAGAACTAGAAATCAACTTTCCATATGACCCAGCAATGCCCTTTCTGGGAATATACCCAGAGGCACTTAAGTCACTCTACAAAAAAAGAGATACCTGCACACTCATATTTATTGCAGTACTAATCACAATAGCAAAAACAAGAAACCAACTGCACTGCCCATCGAAACTGAACTGTATAAAAAATGTGGTATATATACACAATGGAATATTACACAGCCATAAAGAAGAACAAAATTATGGACTTTGCAGTAACATGGATGGAATTAGAGTCTATCATACTCAGAGATCTATCACAGAAGCAAAGAACTAAGTACCACATCTTCTCACTCATAAGCAGGCCCTGAACATTTACCATAATACTATAAGAAAGGGATGGGCAGTAGTGGGAAACTGCCATGGGAGGAGGGGGCACATAACATCAATAACGGTACCTGATTTCAAGCCAGGTGAAGTGGAGACCAAAGGGAAGCCCAAACTTTACCTGTACGATGACTACTTGCATACATAAATCTGAATTGTACCCCACACCGTTAAAATAAAAAAAAATTTAAGTAAATTGATCCTTTAAAAAAAATCATAAAAAGAAGGTAAAGAGTAGGAGATGGGTCAGGATCTATAAAAGGACATTAGTGAATTGCCATAGGTTAAGCAAACTTTTACACTTCCTGCTATGGTTTGAATGCTTGTCTTCTCTGAAACTCATGTTGACAATAATGAAAAGTGAGGCCTTTAAAAGGTGCTTGGGTATTGAGGGATATGCCCTCATGAATTCATTAATCAGTCCCTGAATTAATGGATTATCACTGGAGTGGTATTAGTGGCTACATAAAAGTAAAAAAGAAAAACCTGATCAGCACGCTCAGCCCCCTTGCCATGCGATGCCTTGTGCCTCCTTGAGACTCCACTAGCAAGAAGGCTCTCACCATATGCAGCCTTTCGACCTTGGACTTAGCTCCCATAACTATTAGAAATAAATTCCTTTTCTTTATAAGTTACCCAGTTTTCAGTATTCTGTTATAAGCAACAGAAAACGGAATAAGAAGCCAACCTATATGTTAAAAAAAACCTCATGTCCACGTGTAATCATTGGTGGCTTCAATAGCATGTGTGTAACATAATTCTGGGGTTCATTTCAGTGCTACTCTTGTTAAATACACTAACTTCCATTCTGGTCATGATGGCTGGTACTTACGGTTCCAGTCATCTCATACATAGATATTTTCTAAGGATATATGACAAAATTTCAATTTACATCCTGTATTACTTATCTCACTTATAGCCAACCATTCGGCCTTCGAATTGTATAGGGAAAAAAAATAACCATAATATTTTTGCATACTGAAATCCCTCTGCCCAGAGGTTTCCATCAACAGTGGAGAACAAGATGATTAGCCGTTTTCGTAGCATTTCGCTCTACATTTAAACAAGTCTTGTTACCTCACAGGCATGATTTGGCTGAAACTGAATAACACTTTTTCAAATCTCATTTCCTTGGAGTTGGAAGCTGCAATCAAACCTTATCCACATTGCTTCAATCTGGTTTATGGTGACTAAACAGAGATTTCTTACAGATAGAATAGTATATGCAAACTAGTTATGGTTTATATATATACAAATATAATATATCTATATCTCCATCTTGTTACCATTTACAGCTTTTTAAAAAACCTCATGTATATGAGTTTCTTAAAAAGAGTTTTAGGGCAGTGAAACTATTCTGAATGATACTATAATGATGGATACATGTCACTCTAATGTAAATTACAGACTTTGGATGATATTGTTGTGTCAAAGTAAGTTCAACAACTGTAACAATCACATCACTCTGGTGCCAGGTGTTGACAGTGGGGAGGCTTGTGCATGTGGGAGTAGTGTACAGAACCCTTTGCACTGTCTGCTCGATTTTGCTATAAACCTAAAACTGCTCTAAAAAATAAAGTTCATTTAAAAGGAAAAAAAAATCCTCATATATTTAGCATTAAACATGCCTGGGCAATGTTACATTGTGATAACTAACAGAAAAAAGATAAACAACATAATTAGATGTTGCCATTATCATCATTCCTCTTGAACGGGGAAAAAAAACTTCTGAAGGGATGCTCATGATTTTAAACAAGATTTACATGATGAAGCTAAGTGATGTTTCCATATCAGAGAGAAGACAATTTTAAGTATCAGCATTCCATTCAAAAGGGTTACCTTATCTTTAAAATAAGACAGAGGGAAATAACATTGTCTAGGTCATGTGTCTAATCAAGGATGTTTCTAACATGTAATATTAATAATCTGAGTGATAGATTTTAAAATATGTGTATTTTAATTTAGAGTTTTAATGAAGTTCCCTAGAGAAATTAGGGGAAAACAGCCCTTTCCTTGGTTCAGATTGCAGCATTAATTATTCTAAATATAGTCCTTCCTCTCAGATCCATATGAAAGCAATGGCCTAAACTTAGCATTAATACTGTTTAAGAGTTAACCTCTTGGAAGAGTCTTTTAAAAGCAGAGTGATACTTCATTGGATAACAGTTATTTTTGCTATGTGGAAATATATTCTGAAACAAAAATACAGGAAAAGGCCAGGCTCGGTGGTTCAGCCTGTAATCCCAGTGCTTTGGGAGGCCAAGGTGAGTGGATTGCCTGAGCCCGACCCGCTCGGGCAACTTTGTGAGACCTCATCTCTACAATAAATAAAAAATCAGATGGGCGCGGTAGCACACGCCTGTAGTTCCAGCTACTTGGAAGGCTGAGGCAGAAGGATCGCCGGAGCCCAGCAGGTCGAGGCTGCGGTGGCCGGGAGCATGCCACTGCACTCCAGTCTGGGCGACGGAGTGAGACTCCAACTAAAAAAACAAACAAACAAAAAATATAGGAAAAATGAATCCTAAGGCCATAACCAATGGGTTTAGTTATATGAAATCTTAAATTTATAACTATAACTTCAATGGTGATTTTTTTATGTGAATGATTTTTTTAAAAATAGCTAAAAGTTTGTATCTTTGGAACCTTCAGGCTAAACATATAGTCCAGAGACTATATTTATCAAACTTCCGGGTTCTCTTCTACATCTGAAAGAAGTTGTTTTCTTTCTGTTTTCTGCTATTCCCTACGTGAATTCTGAGAAGCACATAACAAACAAACCATGCACAGCAGGGGTCCTCGACCTCAGACAGGCGGTTAGGAACTGGGTCATACAGCAAAAGGCAAGCAGGTGAGTGGAACTCTACCTCTTGTTAGATCAGTGGCTGCATTAGACTCTCATAGGAGCGCAAACCCTACTATGAACTGCACATGTGAGAGAGCTAGGTTATGTGCTCCTTATGAGAATCTAATGCCTGATGATCCCCCAACCTCATCCGTGGAAACACTATCTTCCACGAAATCGGTCCCTGATAACAAAAAGGTTGGGGACCGCTGCTCTACGGCTTGCTCTGTAGAGTCACATTTCTGGTGTGTTTCATAAATTAATCTAAAATGTGATTTATAAAAATATATTCTCTCAAATCTAGACAACGAACAGCCTGGAGGAGGAAAACTAGGAAGGTAATATTTTAGACCTCTGGCGGGACAGAGACCTGTAAGGTTTCACTTTATTAAAACCATAGAGTTGTTTAACTTGATTCCTCCATTAGGAAGCTCAATAAAGTAAGCCAAGTCCTCAAATGCTTATATCACAGAGTTCTTGTTGTTGCTCTTTTTCAGGAGCACATTTAACCCAGTGGCCTTTCAATCGAGTTAGGCTATATCTCTTAAAAATAGTGGAGGGATGGCTAGGAAACATGGAAGACACCAACGTCATCTTGCAGGAATTTTACAGACTCATCCATTCTGCTTTAATCTCATTTTTATGGAAAAATGCCTTTAAGTTTTCATACTATTATACTGCAAATGACCTTAATTTCTCTGTGAATTTATTTATGCATTTACTTGTCTTGCTTCAATGATTTTCTTCCCATGTGCTCTCAATGCATATTGTAAAAGCATAGCTCTCATCTACTTGAATTTCCAAAAGACAGAATCAAAAATGAGACTCCAGGGAGGGATGGGACAGCACTGATTCTAGATTCAATGGATAAGACTTTTACCAGTTAGCAAATATCTGGTCATTAGAAAATAAGTTAATAATTTCAGAAGTGTACAACATAAAAAGTCAGCATTAAATGGACCTTAGAAAGTATCTGTTCAACATTCTTATTTTTTCAGATGAGGAGTATAAGCCTCAGAGAGGGAAAATGACTTCTTGAGAGTTACAAGCCAGTTACAGACAGAGCCAAGTCTCCTAAGTCAGTGCTCAACACACTTGGCTCTCAAAAACACTACAAGTAGACAATTTTATTTAGGGAATGCAGAATAGAAACCTAAACTCTTATGTATCTTTTCTGTACATTTACATTCATGTAGTGTTGTTTATTTTTGCAACCTGAGATGACAAACATAGTAAATACCAAATGGGTAAGTAGGGCCTCTGAGTAAGAACCTCCAAACAATCTTGAGGCTCCAACATCATCTATAGTCATTTAATTCCATCTATACTCTTGACCATGCATAGTCAGGACAGCGCTGATGAAGAGGAAATTATTTTATAAACTGCTAGTTTGCCAAACCTAATCAAACAGAAATCAGTAAATTAAGGTGGGTCTTGTTCTTTAGATTTATACTTGATTTAGTCAGGAATATTTTTTATTCAGCTACTCAATCTTTACTGAGCATCTACTATGTGCTAAGCATGATGCTAGAGATAATGAGACAATAGAGAGCAAGATAGGTCATGGCCCTGCTTTCACATAATTTGTAATCAAGTAGTTCAAGGAAAAAGTAAACAAACACATCATCCAAATGACTTTGGACACTAGCAGTATTACAATATGGGAATTATAATAATACAGAATGCATTTGTCTCTTTTGATCAAAATTGTATGGTTTTATTCACATGAAAGAAAGAGGCAAGATAAAGAAATCATTTGTAAAACTGTGCATACATCAAACACTGAATTAAGACTGTGTCTTTAATTGTTCTGCTGTCTAGAACCATCCCAGTTTGATTGTCTAGCCTCTCTGCAGTTTCCAGTGTGTTCCCTTCATCTCAATCACATACACACATGCTCAAACACAGTAAATCACAGTTAACTGCATGTTTTAAAGTAAATGACAAAAATAATGCACAATTAATTGGGGGAAATTGTTGAATGAGTCTTGCTCACTACACTCCTTGCACAGGACGCATGCCAAGTGCACACTCCAGGCTGGACGATTCAGGCCATGACCCTGAGGAAAGACGCACGAACATAGCCCTTTCAGGAAGTAGTCTGGTCCAAAGAAGCAAACACTTTAAAGCATACCACTGCAACTGCAGTATATATCACTTTCTCCAAAAAAATGTTCAGTACAGGACTGCGCATAACAATGAACAATTAGAACTGAAATACTCAGTGGCAAGGGACTGAATAGAGACGAGGCTTGCCATTAATGAACAAAATCTAAGCTGTCACAGATTATTTTGATATATTTAATAACATGAGAAAATGTCATATTCTTATGTGAAAAGTGCTTACAAAATTGTGTTTCTTTTTTTGAAGCTATGTAATATATAGTCAAAGCAAGACATGAGAGGAAGGAAGAGGAGAAAACTGCTAGGAAAATAAACAACAAGATATTCACATCTGTCATCTCTGAGTTGTCCATACTTTCTAGGTATTCTAATTTTCTAAAAAATCATCTAAGTTTTTCAAGTGATATTTTGGTTTGTTACTGATATTATGAAAATGTCAGTTTTAAAGATCCATAAGAATCTTTTAAGATGAATTTACCTATTATAATAAAAATATCATCATGAAATTAAAATGTAATCCCTAGTAATCCCATACATGCAATCCTATTATATCCTCGGTTATATATACAAATCAACGTTATAAAAATGTATTTTAAAAATAAACAAAAAAACCTGTGTTTAATATAATTCAATGTTCAGTACAATAATGTATTTCAATATATGCCTTATAGTATATTAATACCTCACAAGAAAATCACTACATATTCATTTTCATGTACTGATAAATATGTTCATTATAAAGCCAATAAACTTGAATATGAGGAATTGAAACCCTTCTCTCTTCCACCCCCCTATTCTCCCATTATTTTCTACCCTAAAAGAGAAAAGACTTTATATTCTAGCAACTTGGTATAATCCTGATGCTAAAATCTGGCAATAAACAAAATACAGAAACATACATACACAGAACATCGTTTTTATCAAAGTAGATATGGACAAGACACAAAATTTTTCAGTATATCTCTACTTATGTTAACTTTTGTTTTATTTCATTTTTAGAAGAAAAAAATATACAAAACCTAACAGAGGAGATTCATTCCAAAAGTATTCAACAGTCAACTAACCTTGAAATCAGAAATAAACATTTCCTTTCCTCTTTTATTTATTGGAAGGTGGAGTAGGAAAGGGTAATCATATTTCAAAAAAAGCCCATATCTCAACCTCAGGCATCTTTATGTCCCAAGGGTAATATTTTCATTCCATTCTTAATGGAACAAATTTCCAATCAGAATATGCATTCAAAAATAATTGAGGCAATGCAATGTCAACACATCATGCTGCCATCAGGCGTCCCTGGTGCTGGGAATCAACTCAACACAATCTCTAGCGTGACAGTGAGCCTGGGCCATGCAGAAACGTCAGACTTGATCAAGGGAACAGTAGTCAGCAAGGAGAGTACAACAATTTTGCTTCCCTCTGGATGCTCAAAGACAGTGTTTGGAGGAACGCTTCTAAGCTGGAAAAGACCAATTTTAAAACTTTAAGGAAGGATCCACTTATAATGGCCCACTCCAGGAACCCAACTTTTAAATAAGTGTCTACTTCTGTAACATTACTAGAAATACTTGAAACAATAGTCAATTCTGGAAAGGTTAACATGTAGATTTCTAGTTATTAAAGCTTTAGGGCAAAGTACACTTTTGGATACATTCTGCAACGTTCTGAAAAGGTGCAGAGGTTAAAAGTCAGGTTTATTCAAATTTGGCAAAATATTGATAATTGTTGAAGCTGGTTAAGTGTGCTATTTTTCCACTTTTGAGTATGTTTGGCATTTTCATAATAAAAAGTGGGAAAAAAAGATTTTCTTGGTTATATTGTATACTCAAAATTTTACTGACTTTTCCTTTGAAAATATGTGTTAATGAGATCTTATTTACGTTAATTATTACGTAAGACTTTAAAAAGCAGTCTGAATTCTAAATTTTGTAAAACTTCTCCAAGCATTATGTTTTACGTTATTGTAAAAATGAAAAAAAAAAATTCCTTCATTCCAGAAAAAAAATAATGTTACCATGATCTATGATGACAGAAGAAGTGCACCTAAACAAATGCAGTGCCACCATCTGCCTGGCATTCTCACAATGTGACAAAATAGATTGGTAATTAACTGCTTTCCTACCGAAATCTGCCAGCTTTAACTCCCCCGTGTCACTGATCAGAAGGTTCTGTGGTTTCAGGTCTCTGTGCAAAATATAACGCTGGTGGATGTAAGACAGCCCTCGCAGCAACTGAAATAAAAACAACTGAAAAAATAGGGAGACAAAGGTTAAAATCTGAATGCAGAGAAAGTCAGTTTCCACATACAGTCTGCCAAATACTTGTATTTAGTGAAAATGGGTAACTATCACTAAATTATTTAAACAAAAGGTGTAATATTAGCATGTAAATTCCTAATTCATTAAGAAGTAAATCTGAGAATTTCTAACCCAGAGTGGCCCTGCTCATCCTGAGTAATCTATAATTCAATCTGTTCTCTAAATTAGTAAAATGTAAAGAATTGATTCTTTAAAATATTTTTCTTCTTCAAGCCTAAATTGATGTTGGAGAGATATTTTTTTAAACTCATGACATTATGAAGATAAAAGAAACAGGACTGTTTACCAAGCTTATGTAAATATGCCCATATTTAATTCCATAGAAACAACATAAATATGGTATCCATAAATTCACCATTAACATGCTTTAAGGAATAGAAAGATAAGATGATGTGAAATAATTAAAACAAAAAGTCAGTCACATGGTTCAATTAATACTACAGTGTAATTATACAGCTTTTGCACATATGGCCAGAAAGATCAGACTGCTGCCTAAAGACAGACACGTACTATCACTAATTATAAAGTAGAACCATCCTAAGAGGAAAGGACACACAGATAACAGAAAAGTCAAGAATTCAAGACCAATACTTTTACAAGAAATAATTTCAGAAATAACTGATGGCCTTCTCTGTGAAGTTTCATAATGGATCAAATAGAAACATAGAAATGTTACTATTTTGATAACAAACAGTGTGATTCACTAGGTTTCCCAATATTCTGCTTGTGAAAAAGAATCTTTTTTCAACAATTTACTTATCAAAATAATCCTAATTGACATGGTTTTTAAAATAATCTGCTAAAGCAAAAATAAAAACAAATGTTCTTATTTTTAACTGCCACTGATATTCTGGTCTATATAATCAGCTAATAACAAAAGGGAGTTTCAGGGAAATTTTGAATGAGTTGTAAAGATTGATGTATAAGGATTCTGGAATATTCAAATGCAAAAGTTTGGTGACTCCTTAAGGGCCCTGGAAGTTAGGGTTTCTGGAATGTTCTAATGAAGCAGGGGCTATGAAAACCAATTAAATGTTGTTACAGGGAGGATAACTTGAAATAACAGTAAGCGTAATTCACCTCAAAATCTTTGTATGTGGTAACATGCATGAGGCAGTGAAGGTCTGAGATCCATTATTTCTAGAGTCTAAGTAGTAGAAAATAGCAGTATGTTCTGTGTTCTCCTAGATTAAAAGACTGGCTCCAGAAGCCCCCAGGACACAAGCATCTCTCTAGACTTCTTTCAAGACTTCCTGTGTAGCAGACAGAAAGACTTGAGTTGATATCAGCAGCAGTTTCCTGCCTCATTCCTCACTTCCAATACTCCCTGCATCCTAAAGCCTAAAGCTTACAATTCTAAGATAATCCATACTCCTTTCACTAAGATGGAGGGAGTGAACAAATAAAGCTACTTTGTGTTTTCAAACCCTTAAACACACACACACACACACACACACACACACACACACACACCACATAACAAACATAATTTTAAAAATAAACTGATTTTGAAAATAAACAGTTTGTCATTCTGTAAGATACTAACTGATCTTTGGGACCAAGCAGAGTCTTATCAGCATGTGACTGTCTATTTAACCACGGCAAAACATTTTAATTTAACAGACACATGCCAGTTGCTATTCTATGCATTGTCACCTCATTTTTCACCTCATTTAACTTCTGGAACAATTTTCATCAAGTAGGTACTACTCCTTAATTGATAAGTAAACTGCATTTCTCAAGATCACAAAGCAATTTACATGGCAGAGCCAGGGTTCAAATCCAAACCTTCTGACTCCCAAGTCTATGCTCTTAACGACCTTATATAGGAATCTTGGCCAGAAATCAACACCAGAGGGCAAAGTGTTGGTACAGAGCTGCTTTGTACAACTGACAATATAAAATCCGGATATCTACTACCATGGCCTCCAAGGCCGCTGAGCTGAGCTCTGATTCCAGCTGGGTGCTCAGACAGTATTACTCCACATTCCCTGGCTCTAAGAAACATATTATGAACATATTATGTTGCTCAGAACATATTATGCTGTCTTCAACTCTGTGTTTGCCTCTTCTCTGACAGAAAACTCCCTCTTCCCTTTATCTACTAATCTCCTTAGGTCTCTCCTCAGGAATGGTTTCTCCCTAGAGCTCTCTCTGGCCCTCCCCTGACCCTCACCTGCCTCTGGGTCTGCATGGGGTGCTCCTTCTCTTTGCTTTCAGGGCAGCCTCTATACAATCTATCACAGTAGGTCATTTACCCTACCCCCATAGACTGTATGCCTTAATCATCTTTATACTCTGGGTACACAGTTAGTTGGCACTCCTGTACCAGTCATGCGATTACTGACCTGAATGTAGAGACATCTGGATGGCAGCAGATTGAAAAATAGCAGATAGGAAACCCAACAATAGAATTCTCTAGAAGCTAAGGGCAAAAGTGGATAGATCAAGCAGTCCCAAAGGGCTCCTCTTTTAATACTTTTACTAATTAGTGAAAATATATAATCCTCGTGCTAATGTAGAAGCTATTCAAAAAGGATATCATATTAAAGGAGATGAAAAATAACAGTACTAGGAAAAACATGCAATTACACACTCCAATTATATGTGTATATGTGACAAATTAAGCCCCGAACATGACAAATACAGTACCAAACAAAGGTCAGACCAAATCTCCATAGGATAAATTCATTTGTTTACTAGGTACCAACCGCATCATAGCTGCTGTTATGCAAGAAAGATACAAAGATGAGTGAGATATAAGATGTGGTCCCTGGACTCAAGGAACTGACAGCCTAGTGAGTATGAAAGACACACAAACAGGTATTGTGACACAGAGAGGTCTTTGCTGTAACAGCAACACAAGCTGAATGTATTGAAGGCACAGAGGAGGGAGGAGGACCTAACAAAAAAAGAAGTAGAATTGATTCTGCCACTAGAAGACTAGCCTGTGAGAAGGTAATGAATCACAGGAAACGTGCCACTCTGAAGTTTTCATTACATATACAAATTTCAAAAGGAAACTGAAACATTAAAACCACTGGAAAACTAGATGCTTCATGTTGGGACTGAGAACCAATACCCTAAAATATAGCACTTTGACATGCTGCACTGAAGAAGAAGCCTCAAGGTCTCTCCAACCTTCCTGACCCCAAACTCTGTCTCTCAGCCCTCTGTCTCTCCCAAAGCATGGGATAAAGTTGTTCTCTGAAGTTTCCTATCTGCTTAAAGTCTGGACCTGACAAAGGAGAAACAATAACCAATGGACCTGCCAAAGGAAAAAAAACAATGACCTCTGATCCCTTCTGAATTTCTATTAACTAAAGTCATATCAAAGGAAGAAAGACTGATGTCTGTCTGTCAACACATCTGAACAGACTTGTCACAAACCACTTTGCTCTGGGCCTAACAGACTTTGCCCCAGGTCACTGTATGTTCTTCAAGTCCACTGAATTCCCCTAAAAGTCATCAATTACACTGCTAAAATCATCCAACTTTCATGTCTCTCTTTCCCCTAAGAAAGGTATGTAATCATCTGTATTCCATTGGGTTATTGAGTAATCATTCTCCTATGATTTCCTTATGCTGTGCATATTAAAACAAATGTGTATGCCTTCTCTCCTATTAATCTTCATTTTGTGAATTGATTTTTCAGCGAAACTTCAAGTGTTCCCTTGACTCCTACATTTACAAATAACATTTTAACATGTTTAACAGAATATGCACTGGTTGCCAGGGATGGGAAGACCCTTGCTGAGTTAAATGAAAAGCCCATGGACTGCTCTTTGGGACTATCTTGAGAACTCAAGTCTTAGGGATTTCTTTCTTTAACAAACAGGCAAATTCTTAACATTCCCATTTAAACTTTTCAGTAAGTCACTTTACTTGGTTTTTCAATAAAACAAGACAAGAAGCTATACTTGATAATCTGTGAAAAACCAGAGGACACTGAAAACAAGAAGGACCACCAAAGACGATGCCACACACATTCCTTCTCTGCAGAGTAAGAATTGGCTTTGCTATTAAAACTTGGTAAATATCAGTGGAATTTCAGGCACTGAAAAAGAAGGGAGACTAATACTAACTGAAGACCTATTCTAATTTAAAGGCAATTACAAGTACTTTTACATAAGTTACTTAATTATTTCCATTTATCATCATGTATTTTTTCTTTTCTTTTTAAAAGAGAAGTGTAAAGGTCTAAAAGAACAAGAAACTTCATCAACCAATCATCAAGGTGCTTGCAAGCTTTCTACTATGCTTCATTTTCTTAAATGAGGTTGATGCTGAATAGACACATGAATGAATAGTCATATACCCAATATAACCAAAGTGCTTTCATTAAGTGAACTCAGGTTTTCAAAGCCTCAATTAGCACATAATATAGAACACATGATTCTCAAATTGTTTTTGCTATTTAAAATCTTCTTAGAAATAAATAATATGACAGAAGCCAGCTTCATGTACTGAAGTTGACAAACTGACATAATTGAAACTCTCTTCCTATCTTTCTACTGTAGGAGCCATAAGGTCTTCCTAAGAATACTATGTTGCCTCAGGATATTCTATTCAATCTTTCTAAAAGGAGATTCTCAGTAGGATCTCCTAAGATTTATATTCTGCTTTGAGTATGTTCACTTACTGCAATAAAAACTCCAATGAGAAAACGTCTTACATAGCAACGATATGATGAGCAGGGATGCTTTTGCTAGCAGCAAATCTATCTTTAGCTCAGTTATCTTGGATCCCCAGCAATAAGCAGTTCATATCTGCAGGGCTCTGACATATACTTCTTGGGGCCATTCCTTAATATTTAATCAATTCCCTTCTGAAATTCTTTACAATTTAAGTAGGTAAAAAAACAAAAATCAAAATACGTTATTTTATTGCAACTTTTAAAGTTGGTATAAAGCTCACATCATTGGATTCAGTATGGTATACAGTTGGTATAAAGCTCACCCACTGGATTCAGAACAATTTTTTAAAATTGTGCTGAAGAATTACCGGCACTTGCAGTGAGCAACAAGTTTTATAACCAACTCCTCCCAACAATGTATACAGATGTGAGATGAGATGCTCTTTTTCTTCATGTCTATAGTCATTAGGCTCCATGAATAGTCAGAAATATGTAAATTATTTAATATATATGGTTCAATTTAATATGAGATGAAGCATAGTGAACATCTTGCAGATTTTCAAGCCATGAGTCAATTTCCTTTAAGGAATATACAGCATCTCTTAGGGCTTCCAAGAAACCAAGAAGTCTACGAATAAAATCATGAGCAATGGGTCCTACCACTTATGTCACACCAGCAATCTGTTGCAAATACACCTATCCACCTTCTCTGCATCCTGGGGAACATGTTTAAGATCTCTCTATCTTAGGTTTCTCATCTGGAAAATGACTGGTTGAGGCTCCAATAGCTTTAATAGCCATTCATGGTGTAAAATTACATCATTCCATAATTTTATGTATAACAGCAACAGAAGGGACTCAACAACTCAAAGCAGAATGGAATCACTGCCATTTGTTGAGTGCTCACTATGATAGACACTGTGCTAAGTGTTTTATATACATTAGATAATTTAATCCTCACAACACTATACCACGTAAGTATTATTAACCCTATTTAACAGATAAAGAAATAAAGCTTTAGAGCAATTAAGTGAATTGGTCAAAGGACCAAAGAGTAAGAAAGAAGTAGTACTCATATTTGAGCCCATTATTGTTTTACTTTTCAGAGTACTGCTGTCCAAAAAAAAATGCATATTATTTAATTAAAGCAGCTACAAAATATACTGACAAACTAAAGTTGTACATGAATAATAAATCCTTCAGATAGCATGTTCCATATTTAACACTGTGTCATATAACACCGGTCCCCATATAACACTTGTAATATTTAAAAACCTATAGGTTACACAAATGTTAAATTACTCATAAACCCAACTTTTTAAAATTTAAAAATAATTAGAAACTTGAGCCTCAAAAAAAATCTAATGAATGTCAAAAGAGCTTATAATATGCATCTAATAATGATTTTATTGCTATATTAGGTCTTCTTCAATTTTTAAAAGCCACAAAATGATTCATCATGACTCATTCCATTTAGCTGAGTTTCAGAATACCTAAAACAATATTAAATCCTAATTTGTAATACAATGTACATCCAAATAGTTTCTATCTTACAAAGAATCACTGTAATTTAATATACTGAATTGTTAAAGAATATGTAGAACGCTATACAGAGATAAAAAGGTGACAGAAATGAAAACCTAGCTATTCAACATTACAGTATATTTTATGGTCACTTTGGACATAAATTACAGTATTAAGTATGCTACTTGGATGCTGTAGTGTATGAAAGGAAGGAACCCCCCCCCCCCCCGCAAAACTCAGAACAAACTTAGCTTTAGCGCAGCCATTTAGCTTAGTTTTACCCCTGACATGCTTTGCTGAGAAGCCTGCACATTCTTCTTACCTTATAATCATTAGCAGGAAAAATCACCTTTCCCAGAACCAGTTTTCCCAGGATTAGGCCTTAAAACTCAGTAATTATTCAAAACCCCTTAAGCATGTCCAGTTCTCCCAATAACCTTCTTCCAGGCACTTGTATTGATACATTGTTACCAGCTGTCCATTATCCCTCCATCCCACCACCGAGGTCATGAGATGCTGGTGCCAAGACTTATGTGGCTGCTATCAACATCAAAGAATACAGCCGTGGACATTCCTTTTGGCCCAGACCCCTCTCAATCCCCTCTTGTCCCAAGGACGCTTAAATATACTAGTTCTCAGCCATAGGAGGCCACACTTGCCTATTGAGTGCCAGTCCCTTTCTGTCTGTGGAAAGTGGATAATAAACTTTACTTCTTTTTCTGTTGCAATCTTGCATTATTCCCGTGGTACTGGCCTGCCTTGCCTCAGTTTACCCTTTCCACATATAAGCATTTATGCTAGGGAGGGCATCAGTCCATTCACGTGTAATTTTTGGCCATATACTTCATATAGGCCCAGCTCTTGGAAAATTTGAGTAGCAGGAAGAGTTGGTCTTGCCACTTTCCTGCCTCTTTTTAGGTCGTCTACTTTTTCTTTGTTACACCCTTACAAGGCCCTGAGATATGTGTGACATTATGTCTAAATAATGTAACAATTTATATTCTTTAAGAACTTTGAACACCAATATGCTTTTTCTAAAGATGATAACTTTCTGGAGAGGAATAAATTATAAAATGAAAAATTGGGGTTCGTGGTTAAGTTCTTGGGGAAATAACTGTTTGCAGTTCTATGGTCCTTGTAAGGAAGGATAGTTAGTGTAGGTTAGACATAAACAGATAAATTTATTGTAGGCAGTTTTTACTAAGGAAGCATCCAGACATCTTGTCTGTATGCTGAACTGCCCTGAGGACTGGAATGTGGTTGCAATGTGGACTCCTAGTTCACCTTACCCCATCAAAGTCTTTCCTAGACCAAGAATGGAAACCTATAGCTCCTAGTCACCAAGTCTGGCAAGTCGGCCTACCAAAGGCAAAATGCACGTTCTGGGAAAAGCCCAACCCTCCACCCCCCATTAGAAGGGAGAGATGACAGTCCTTCCATAGTCCATATCTGTAGTCTACTTATTAGCATATCAATAACTAGGAAGCTGTAAGGTCCTCTGCTCTCTAACCTAACCAAATCCAAAGTAAACCTTTTTGTAAAAAGCAAAATGAGGTCTTTCTTTTCAAGAAACTCACCCTCATCAGCTCACTTTCTGGCACAAACCTCTTCCTTTTCTTTCTGTACTTTCACTAATAAACTCTGTTTTAAAAACTTCACTGGTTGCTCTGAAATTCCTTTCAATGCCGGGGCAAAGACCCCATGAGTTTTGCGCCACATCCCACCTGGCAACACTTGGACTTATCACGTAAGTTGGACTCCTATTCCACCCTCTCTTTCTGCCTCAAGGCAAAGGTGGATACCAAGAAAGTAGTATTTCAGGCATGGAGGTGCCCAAAGTGAGCAGACAAATTGAAGTCAGGGAATCTAGAGCTAAGAGACTTTTAGGGAGTAAAATGCAGCTTGTGTGACTAATCTTTGTTTTGCCAAGTTTCATGAAAAAAGATCTAGTATAGCAAGTAAGTTTCCAAGATAGTAGGGTTTATATGTACCTTGAAGAATGTAGGAAGGGCTGAGTCTTCCTTTAACAAAGGTGGCCATCAGCCTAAAATTAGCATCAGAGATATTCCCTAGTTGAGCAGAAACTCTTAAAATGATTAAAATTAAGTTGTTGGATTTAATCGTTACCCAACATAACCTTCCCCAAAAAAAAAACCTGAAAGAGTTGTTTCAAGAAATACAAATAACAGAATCTTATTCAGTCATTATTAAGTGTCTGCCTGTCAGAATTATATGACTGACTCTGATACAAAGGAGCACTAATGTCTGTCCATATTTCCCCAGGCGCTAGAGAAGGGAAGGGCAAGGATTCAAGCTCTCCTGAACATTCCTGAGAGCTAATGAAAGGTATGCTTCAAAGGATCCTTAACTTCCCTGCAGATCACGACCAATAAACTGAAAGATGTAAATACCCATTTATTCCCTTTTCTTAGTTGTCATTGGTTTGAATAATATAGTATCAATATAATAGTAACTCCTGTGATTTGAATAATTTTTGTATCAATGTAGTCATAAGTTTTGTGATTTGTGCAATTTCTGTGTAATGCATGTTGCTTGGGCCTTGTAAACTCCCTTTACTCTATGACAAGTCTGAGAAACACTTCTGACTACTGATAAAATCTCTGGTACCTGGCATCAGA
This sequence comes from Tarsius wallacei, assembly GCA_963574415.1. Classification (NCBI taxonomy): domain Eukaryota; kingdom Metazoa; phylum Chordata; class Mammalia; order Primates; family Tarsiidae; genus Tarsius; species Tarsius wallacei. The sequence goes on along the minus strand of CAUYQG010178577.1, from coordinate 44,289 downwards.
AAGCCTGGACCATGAAATGCGGCTGTAACTTAAGTTCTATACAATGCTCTGCTGGCCACGCCCTAATCTATAGGTACCAACAACTCTGGACTTATAAAAGCGGACAGTAAAACTTGAAGGGTGAGCAAGACCATTTTAAAGAGGACAAAAGTCTACTCTGGTCCCTAGATTCGAATTCAGAAATAAAACTCTTTCTACAAGTTCCCTGCCCCTTTGATTTATTGGTATCAAGGGAAAGCAGCCGAGTTATTGGGACCATAACAACCTGATTGATTAGTGCTTTTTAGGACAACGAAGAAATATCAAGAAATACAAACTAAGAAATGGGCAGTCAGCAGTTCTTCCTAGTCAACTTCAGTTGGGAATGTATGCTGCTCTCCAACAATCACAAGGTCATTCTTTTTTTTAAACAATGAAAATGAATAAATATTCAGAGTTTAAATGGTTGTATTGCCTTATGTAACACAAGGTCAATATGAATAGTCTTAACATAAATTAAGAAGGTAAATATAACTAAAAAGAGAGAGAGCAAGTGAGATGTGAATTAAAAGTTGACAAACGTTGCACATCTTGCGCCTAAAGGTCTTGGAGAAAATTCTCAAAAACAAGATATGCCAAAGAGAAAAACGTACTTCAAATGGAACATAACATTTAAAGACTTGGGAATTTGGATACACAAGATCAAAAAAACCTCTCCCTATATCCTCTCAGAGAGATTTGAAGTAATAGAAATTTATACAGTAATGAGAAAATACTTGCAAGCCACACTATCTAGGCACGAAAGCCATGTCTATTCAAGAGAGTCAGAAAGCTCCCTGGTAGTATGCACATACTCTATTACTTGAGTTGATTTCCCTCCTGAAGTCTCATGTCTATCTTGGAAAACACACAAACAAGAGGGTAGTGTACAGAACCCATCTTACACTGGAGAGAGGAAAGGAGAGAAGCACGACGCCCAGGAGGGAGTTTCTCCTATTCCTAACATGTACACCCCAAGCTGGGTACTTCTATCTTACAATTAAAGCATCACGTAATACGCCCAATCATTGCCTGCATTTCATCATTCTTTAGGGTGATTTCTTTTCATTCTGGGTTTTAAAGTACCTCTAGGAAAGGGTGTACTGTTAAATTAGCTGGCCTTGATTCCTTTGTTGGGTCCAAATGTTTACAAGCAGATCAGCAGATGATGTCTAAAACAAAAGACATTTTCTGAAATAACTAAATGCTGGCACTGCCAGAAAATTCATTACTCAGATTCCCTCTGAATGTCCAACACAATATGAGCTGACAGTGGAATTTTGTTTTCTCTTATTGTTAATCCTCTAGTTTCTAGATGTAGAAAAATAGAAATATGGATGTAACAAAATATAACAGAAATAGGATGAAAATGTTTAAAAGAAGCCTGAACAGGCACTGAACCTGGGTGTCAAATTTTTTAAATATTCTTTAATGGCTTCATAAAATAACCATATTTCCTAAAGTACAGAATGTGGGGCTCTATAATATTCATGGTAATGCATAGTAGGAAATTATTATGAGCTAAATGAGAGCTCTAATGAAGAATATGGAGAAAATCAGGTGTCATTTGATTTTCTCTCTGAACACAAGAAAGTCTATTTAGGAAGTGCCATCTGTATAAGACAATCTTAATTTGGCATAGCATTATTCTGTCTGTTATACACCTGCTTGTTCTCTGGACTATGAAAGAAAAATAGCAAACTTTCAGTCATAATAAACTTCATATCTTTTTAATTAGAATACCTACTGAAATGAAAAATAAGAATCAGCTTTATGCCAACAGGATTTCAGATACTTCAGCAAATAAGGCAGAAAGTTCAAAATTGCTTTGGCCATTTTCAATTATTCAAAGATAAAAGCAAATGTGTTTCTGCAGGGAACCTTCTAGAAAAGTCATTATGATAACACAGAAATAGAAGTACATTACAAACAAATATGGATAGTTTCAATCTCATCATAGTAATAAGATTCAAACATCTATATTTCTGGACAGCATCAATTAATCTTTTTTCCCATGAAGCTTAATTTTCAGTCTCTCATGCTTATCAATTTTTAAGGAACACAAAAAAACTGAACAAACGATGAAATTTACATCATTATAATCATTTTTTAAAATGCAATGGTTAATCTGTAAACCACCAAGAATTATAAAATCAAGAATTAATATAAGTTTTGTATTCAATTATGATAGCCAATATAATTCATAGCAAATGGTGTATAAACGGGGGAAAATTTAACTATGCTTCCAAAAATATTCTAACCAGTTTCCTACATACCAATTACCATGTCCTAGAAATTGGATGCTATGCCTTTAATCATCATAAATATTTATAACAAGACCAATGTCCTCAGGCTTTTGATTCAGGTTTTAAATTGCCCTCTAATTAATTGCTAAAATTACCCATTTGTCAAAAATTGATATTATGCTCAGAAACAAACCATTAGTTAACAGTTAATGTTTATTTCAGAATGCCCTACTGATAACAGACACATTCTGTGGGCAATTAAAGTAGCAAAGTAATTCTAGAAACTTAGTTAACCTTGACTTTTTCATGAGTCTATTCCAGTGCTTCTAAGGTATATACATCAAGAAACCTTCTTTAAAGGTATATACATCAAGAAACTTTCTTTAAAGGTATATACATCTAGCAATCTTCTTTAAAACCTTCACAGATGTTTCTCTGGGAATTAGCACAAAAGGACCTTAGACTATTCTGTGTTTACTGTGAAGTGAAGTGATGTGCTGTTGTTCCCTTGCACGTTCCTCCTCTTCGTTCTTCATGATAACTGTAATGCCTGGAAGTCTACTCAAATCTCATTAAGGACAAATCCCACAATTCTTAAATGCATGATATCCAGGCTTTTACAACAAAGAAGTATATATGAAATATAAGCAAAGAAGAATATGTCTATTTTTAGACTCCAAGATACATGTTTTAGGTGTCTCTACATGTTGTCATGCTGTATAGTGAAGCTAAAAATAATCAAAACTGTCAAATTTAGAAACAAAAGAATCTGACCACTGTGCTTCCCTTTTGTTCACCACGATAAAAGTTCAGTATTTATTACATTCTGATCATTTAATGATATGTTAAGTAGTTAGCCCAACACAGAGCTTCAGCATTATTAAAAAAGACATGCTCTTTTAAAGATAATAGCTTCTCTAACCTGGTTTTCACATCTCCTTAAATTTATAAGAACAATTACAGTGTCTAATTTTAGCGCAACTTTTTAAATTTTTTGTCTTTTTTTTTCAGAAACCTAAAATGACGTGAAGATCAACTTTTTAAAAATTAACATCTAGCCAGGCATTATAAGCAGCTGTTAACTTAGTAAATATTAATCTTATGTTAATTTTGTGTTAATAAATTTTAATGACAATAAATATCACCACACTGAAAAAATATGTTAATACATCAAACAGAAATACCCATGAGACATCTGTTACTATGTCATAGTCAGAAGTCTTTGCAATAATTTCACCTGCAGTTCAGATCCTAAAAGTAACCCTGGAGGAGAGCCTTGTCTCTAAGCAGATAAACAATGAAGAAAAGCCAATGCATAATTAGGTGAGTGGCCTCCCGTGGAAACCAACTTAGTAATAAAGGCTGTCTGCCCCCATGCACTGCAATTCACATGCCAAAACCACAAGGCATTAACGAGCGGCATCTGCTTTTTAACTTTCCATGCCCGTAGAGAAAGTATCACTATTATCTTCATTATGAAAATGATGATAAACCTATGTGACTGAGTGCTTCTAAAGGAACAAATAATCATGCTAATTACAGTAATTTAATGTATTAATCATGTGGTATACTAAAAGGAACACTGGAAAGTCAGAAAGACCTTTACCACATTCCATTATCACAATGATCCTGATGTTTATTTTCTATGAAACATGGGAGCTGGAAGGGACCACTGGTCCTAGGTGGGCTTGGCAACAGCAGAATCATGTAAAGAGGTGAGGTTTTTGTCTTAGTTTGATTTGAATTATATCAACATTCAATGTTTACATTATTATGATCACATGCATGTTACTTACAGCTGAGCCATGAAGTTACTATGAATACCTGTTTTCTCCCCCTGCACAAAAATGTGTTTTTTCTCACGTTAGTAATAATCTATTTCTTTTGTCTGTTGGTTTGTTTTCATTTCTTTAGTTTTCTTTGTGGTTATTACTAATTCAAAACCAAACTCTTTTTTCATCTTGTAAGTCTATTCAAATTAGACATTCTAGCTAACAATTTATATCTTCTTTAAGAAATTTCTCCTGGAGACTTCTGACCTGGCTGGATTTCTGGGTTACTTTCTTAGCCCGATGCATTACTGTCATCCTAGGATTCTCTTCATCATTGTCCTGGGTTTTTCCTTCACCTCTCTCCTGCAGTGAACTCTGTCTCCTGGTGTCTTTGTCTTCTCTTCCTTGATATATCCCCTGAGTTTTAGTAGAATACATCCTCATATAGCTTCCTGAGAAAGGATGCAACATAGGCAAAACTTTGCACATGTAAAATGCACATCTACAAATGATGATTTTTACCCTCACACTTCATTGATAGTTTGTGTAGAATTCTAGATTGAAAATACTTTTGAGTTTTCAAGCTATTGTCTCACTGTCATCTCACTTCCAGTGCAGACTGGAGTGCAGTGGCCGCTCCCGGCCACCGCAGCCTCGACCTGTTGGGCTCCGGCGATCCTTCCGCCTCAGCCTTCTGAGTAGCCGGAATTACAGGCACGCGCTACCACGCCCGGCTGATTTTTTTATTTTTTATTGTAGAGATGAGGTCTTGCCAAGTTGCCCAGGCGGGTCTCGAACCCGCGGGCTCAGGAAATCCACTCACCTTGGCCTCCCAAAGCGCTGGGATTACAGGCTGAGCCACCGAGCCCGGCCGCCATTGTAATTCTTGATCCTGCATAGAAAACTTGTTTGCTTTTTGTAGGACAGTTCTTTGTACGAAGTGTTCTGAAATTTTGTAATAATGAACATTACCGTCTATTTTATTAAATGTTCTGAGTATTTATGTAAAACTTCACAACCTTTACACTTAAAAGAAGTATAGTTAACTTTAATGATTCCCTCTTCTCTTTTTTTCCTCCAGTTATTCAGATATTGGATTCCCTGGAATGGACCTCTAATCTTTGTTTCTTTCCCAGTTTTCGTCTTTGTACTTTTTGCCCTCTTTACTGGCACTTCTTCAACTTTTTTTCCCAACATGTTAGTGTTGTTTTTAATTTGTTATATTTTTAATTTCCAAGAGCTCCTTTTGCCAACTAAATCTGCTTCTTAAAAGTAACACAGCATTCTTCTTTTAAGGATGTACTTTTTTTTTTTATTCTGAGACTATTAATGATTCTTTTTTTTAAAGATTCCTTCTCTATCTTTCCTTATCCTATCAATGCAAGCAACTTGGCTTCCTCAAAATTATTCATTTGCTGATTTGGGGTCTTCACTGCAGCTGCCAGGATTCTTTAGGTCTGTTCTCCTAGAATGGTCAGATCCTTCACAGAAGATTTGTAATCTTCTCTCTTGAGGCATAACATCTACTTCCTAAAGCACTCCAGACTGGGCCCTGTCTCTCATGTTCTCCCTATCTTCTCCCCAGCCCGACCAGCCTCCAATTTATTCTGGGTCATGACCCTTTAGCCCCCCTGCTGAAAGAGTTTGAAGCAGCAGAGGCCAGCAGGCTGCAGGGTTGTGGATGAGCAAAAGGCCAGGATCCCTAGCAAATGTACAAGTCCTCCTCTGATAAACCCCATCAGAGCCACAGGAAGCATGAGAGGATGCTTGGGGTCATGAGAGGCATCCTGGGCTGTCATTCTTGGGTCTGAGCAAACGCTCACCTTTCATAAGTAAAGACTTTTTTTGGCATATTTTTATTGATACATAGTGTTTGCACATATTTATGGGAGATGTGGTATTTTGACATAATCACAAAATGCATGATGATTAAATCAGTGTTAAGGGTATCCATCACCTAAAACATTTATCATTTCTTTGTGTTGGAAATGTTTCAAATCTTTTTCAGTTATTTTTGAATAAACAATGTACTGTATTAACTACAGTCACCCTACTGTGCTATCAGATACTAGAACATATATCTTCTACCTAAAAGTAGGTCTGTACCCATCAACCAACCTCTCTTCATCCCTCCCCCCACCCTTTCCAGTCTTTGGTAACTATCATTCTACTTTCTACTCCATGAGATGAACTTTTATAGCTCCCTTGTATGAGTAAAAATATGCCATATTTGTATTTATGTGCGTTTGTGTTTATTTCATTTAACATCATAAACTTCAGTTCCATATGTTGCTGCAAACAACAGGACTTCATTCTTTTCTTAAGGCTGAATAGTATCCTAGTGGGTATACATACCACATTTTCTTCAACCATTCATCTGTTGAGGGACACTTAGGTTGATTCCATATCTTTCCAATTATAAATAGTTCTGCAATGAACATAATGATGCAAGTGTCCATCTGATATAACAATTTCTTTTCCATTTGATAAATACTCAGTAGCAAGATTGCTGAAACATACTTAGTTCTATTTTTAGTTTTTTGAGAAAACTCCATACTGTTTTCATAATGGTTGTACTAATTTACATTCCCACTAATAGTGTATGAGTTCCCTTTTCTCCACATCCTTGCCAGCATTTATTTTTTGTCTTTTTTGATAGCAGCCATTCAAACTAAGATAAGATGATATCTCATTGTGTTTTTGATTTGCTTTTCTTTGATCATTATTGATGCTGATTACATACATCTGTTGGCCATGTGTATGTCTTCTTCTGAGAAATGTCTATTCAGATCTTTTTCCCACTTTTTAATGGGATTGTTTGTCTTTCTGCTGTTGAGTTGCTTGAATTCCTTGTATATTCTGGATATTAGTGCCTTGTCAGCTGAACTGTTTGCACATATTTTCTCCCATTCCAAAAGCTGTCTTCCTTCATTCTGTTGATTGTTACCTTTGCTGTGCAGAAGCTTTTTAGTTTAATATAGTCCCATCTGTCTATTTTTGTTTTTGCAGACTGTGCCATTGAGGTCTCAGCCATAAAATCTTTGCCTAGATCAATGTCCTGAAGTCTTTCTCCTATGCTTTCTTACAGTAGCTTTATACTTTTGGGTCTTATGTTTAAGTCTTTAATCCACCTTGAGTTGATTTTTGTATGTGGCGAGAAGCAGGGATCTTGTTCATTCTTCTGCATATGAATATCCAGTTTTCCCAGAGCTATTTATTAAAGATGGTGTTCTTTCCCAAATGTACTTTCTTGGTGCCATTGTCGAAAATCAGTTGGCTGTAGATATGTGAACATTTCTGTGTTCTCTATTCTGTTCCATTGGTCTGTGTACATTTTTTTATACCAATAACATGCTATTTTGGATACTATAGGTTTGTACTCTATTTAGAAGTCATGTCTCCAGCTTTGTTATATTTGTTCAGTATTGTTTGGGCTACTCAGGTTCTTTTGTGGTTCCATACTAAGTTTAGGATTGTTTTTCCTATTTCCATGAAGAATGTCATGGTATTTTGATAGGAATTGCACTGAATCTGTACATTGCTTTGGGCAGAATGGTCATTTTCACAGTTCGTGATTCCAGAATGTCTTTCCATTTGTTTGTATTTTCATTAAGTTCTTTGATCACAGAATACCTATTTGTATGTATTTTCACTAAGTTCTTTGATCAGTGTTTTGTAGTTTTCCTTGTACAGGATTTTCACCTTCTTTGTTTAAATCTGTTCCTTGCTATTTTATTGTTTAAACTGTTATAAATGAAATTGGTTTATTTCTTTCTTTTTCAAGCAGTTCATTATTGGTATATAGAAATGCTACTAAGTTTTGTATGTTGATTTTGCATATTGCAACTTTACATAATTTGTTTATCAGTTCCAAGAATTTTTTAGTGGAGGTTTTAGGATTTTCTATACATAAAATTATCTAAGGACAGACATTTGACTTTCTCTTTTCCAATTTAGATGCCTTTTAATATTTTTCTCTTGCCTGATTCTCTGGCTGAAACTTCTAGTACTACACTATGTTGACCTTTAAACTTGATTCTGATTCTGAGAAATGAGAAGAGGGAAAAAAAAGTAAGTGTGTGTGTGTATTTCTAAAACTTCCCAGATGACTCTTGTGCTATAAAGAGAAGAATTCTTAGGGGACTACTGAGGTTTCTCGTATTTGTAAATATGCCAAGAATTGAGATTGTCCAGGACAATTCAGAAAATCCTCAAGACATCTAAGATTTCATTAGCTATGGGGAAAATAGTCCCCCAAATGCACTGTATACTTTTTCAGTTGTCTAAAAAATGTATGAAGAGGTAAATTACATCACATTCTTTTAGAAACAAACATATAGTATGCCATCAATATTCAATCACTTTAAACAACTTCCAAGTGGGAATAATTCCCGCTGTATATAACGAATACCTAGTCTCACTGAAGGTGTCACATTTAATTCCTATGACATTATTGCTATGCTGACTACACAACTCATTCACCATTAAGTCTCTCACTAAGTCCTGGGAGGCACCAGTTCTCTTCTAGAATTAAACCTAGTTTATTGCTACAGTGCAACCTGGACTTGGAATGGAAGCAAACACTACATATTTGAAGTATGATAAATGTCCATGGGAAGAAAAAAAGGACACGAAACTTGAATAAGAGCTGCTAAGACACAGTTTTGTGGAGTATAGACCAGTTATTGAAAACCAGCAACCTAGAGACTTCTCTCCCTGTAACCATTAGGAAATAAGGGAAAATAAAGTATAATGGAAGAAACAAAACATACAGTATAAAAATGGGACAAAAATCACCAATGACAATGGCTTGAGGACAGAGAACACAATGGTGCTTTAGGAGCTTTTTTTCTTTATTTCCTCTAACAAAAGTTTTCACTAATACTTGCCCATAATTAAAGACACCACAGAAGGTTGGTGAGAAAACTGAACAAGGATAGCAAAAGCCCAGTGATATCATGCCTCTTTGAAAAGGTACAGTCAATTCTCAGTCCTATCACTAAATTTGTAAGTCAGGAAGTCAAAGTTAGATCAGAGGACCACCTGACTTCCACTGTTACTGGTAGATTTCTGAGCTCTTCAGAGCCAAAGGTCTCACTAGATGGGCTCTCTACAGATATCCAGGGACAGACTGGGAAACAGGGATGAAGACGTATTGTGTGTTGATTTGAACCCAGTCAACCCTAAAAAGAGAATATGTGAATGTATAAATGAGTAAGTTTGAGATTTTTCTTCATATGAAAAAAGAGTAAAATTGTGTTCATGCTATAATACTAATACATATTTAGGGTTACACGTAAATGCAGAAAACATTAATAAGACAAGTATTATCATCTGTTAAAATGTCTTTCCCTTCGAGACCCGCCTGGGCAACTTGGCAAGACCTCATCTCTACAATAAATAAAAAATTAGCCGGGCATGGTAGCACGTGCCTGTAGTTCCGTGACCTGAAAGGCTGAGGTGGAAGGATCACTGGAGTGCAGCAGGTCAATGCTGGGGTGGCCATGAGTGTGCCACTGCACTCCAGCCTGGGCAGCAGAGTGAGACTCCAACTAAAAAAAAAAAATTTATTCCCAATCTAACTACTAAAAAATCTATCCATGTCAATAGATTTAAATTTTTAAGAAAAATGAATAGTCAAAATATTTTAAAGAAAAGAAATATACCAATAAAACAAAAACCACAACAAAAAAGGAGATATGTGAAATATCAACAGACTATAAGTACTACATTGATTCCATTATTTATTTTCTTTAAATGTTTTCTCAGAGTTCCTATAAGCTCCTACATTTTAAAATTGTATACTAATGGAACACCATAAAAATCTCTCATTGTAAATGATACAAATATTTTATATACACCTATAACTTATTAAGAAAAATTAAAAACTCAATAGAAAAATGGGCAATGCAAAAGAAAAAACAACTTATAAAAGCATAATTACAAATGGTCCTGGAAATGTGAAAAGATGTTCAATGTCACTAGCAGTCAAGAATATGCCAAAGTAAAAGACATTCCATTTTTACCCATTATAATAGCAAAAATTAAAATGTCTGGTTAGAGTCAATGCTAGTGAGAGTAAAGAAACACAGTCCTCTTATCATTTACAACCTTGGTGGGTAAATGTTCTGGTCAAATTCATTAATACAGAAATTGTATCTCCACTTAAATAAAGACAATTCATTATAACTAGGTATCCAAGAGAAATAAAAGTATAAAATTGTTATACTAATACTTACTCTAAAATCATTTATAATAGCAACATGTTGGAAAAAACCCAAAGGTCTACGACTAAGGAACAGTAAAAAAAAGTATGGTATATTCATACTATGGGATAACATACAGTTTTAGAAAGACTGAACTACACAATCATACACTGATTTAAAACAATATCCAAGAGTATTTTAAGTAAAAAATCTTAAATAACATATATATTATTTTAATATACACACACTCATGCACACGTGTGCACACACACACATGCACACAAACACACACACACACACACACATACACTATGTGGGCATGTAGATCTCTATAAGCAAAGAAAAAGTGTTAAAAAAAAAAAAAAGCATGACATATTGCAAACAGTGGTTTAGACAATGGACTGGAAGAAACTGAGATGAGTAATTTTACTTCAGATATATCTATAATACTCAACTGCTTATCAGGGTCATGAAATGTAGTCGACTGAATGACAAAATGTAAGCACAACATTACCCTGTATTAAAATATAACTCTGACCTCTTCTAATTCCCTGACCTATGCCAAGAAGGAGTTTCCTGTTTTAAGCTTGAAATTTTGGAACAAGATGATTGCAAGGTCAAATCATCGGAAATACTAGTTCTTCAGACACAAGGAAGTGAAATTTCTCGCAAAAAAATATGAAAAAGAGCAGTAGGAAGTGATCCGCTTGCATCCACAAATGAAAAGACATGTGCTACCATAACATTGTTTGAGATGCAAATGATGCTTTATGTTGAAACCAATGGGCACTTCAGCATGGTTTCTAAACGAGAGTGAGATGCCTCTACTGAAAGCAGTTAAAATAGGATTTCAGTGGCTCTTGCTCATCATTCATAATGTTCCTCCATGAAGACAAAATCAGGTCTGTAACAATAATACTCCAATGAAAGTATTTAGTGTTAAAACATGGCTTCCAACAACTAAACTGAAGCAATGACAATGGTTCACTTCAATATCACTTTTCTTTACACGGTATTTTTTGCTTAATTAAACATGTTATGGTAGAGATGTTACATTTTGGCTCAAAAAGTGCACAACAATATTAATTCTTGGCTTAGAAAGATATTTTCCTACCTTCACATTATCTGGATGTAGCCCCCCAGGGTGCTTGTCCATGTACTGACATAAATCAGTGTGCTAGAAGAAAAAGTGGAAAATGTATTAATAACCCTCCGGCTATCACATGGTAAATCAATCTTTTCCTCCTTCAAGGTCACCATTACCTTCTGAACAACGCAAATCAAAGACAAGGAGGTGAATTTTTTAGTGTATGTTGTGGCATGCTCCCTTATCCTCCCAAGATTAACCACAACTGAATCATTATTTTTACCTCTAGGATCTGTTTTATGCTAAACATGTCTGCGTACTAAAAAGAATACATGTCCACAATTTGTTAAATATCTAATTTCTTCCTCATTAAATATATATCCCTATACTTTAACTAAAAAGCCATACAAAATTAACCAATCCAATCATAATGTCAATTATCTCATATTTTCCAAGAGCACAGGCAAATTATGGCTATTTGTAGTATTTTCAGGAAATGATACTACAAATATATATATTATGCTAGCAAAATTATTCACTGCACTTACTTTTCAGATCTATATCCACAAAAAAATAATTTTCAGGCTTCCAGAACTCCTGAACATGTTTGAGTTTTACAAATTAATAGAAATACTTTCAAAATTATAAGACAAATACATTCAGATATAAGTTAAAAATAATATTCCTAGGTAACATCTTATACAGTTAGTCTTTTAAATATGCCAAGCTCAACCTGCTCACAATTGTACATTTTCTTCAAAATGCTTTTTCTGTTTATATTATAAATTACAGAGCATTTTCAAAACACATGCAAAGTTACTATTTACATTTTTCTTTTCTTATGGGAGGGTACTATAAGATTTGTAACACTGAAATATTTAATCACTCTGTAAAAGTCAATTAACATGAGCACTCGTGTCCCAAAATCGGGCTTGAAGTACCGGGGAATTTCAAGTTTTATAATGCATCTAAAAACCTTGCTATAGCTCTTATGACAACAGTTTAGATTCTGTTACTGACTTGTTATTGCATACCATGTAGTAGCCATTGCGGACAGACAGCAGAACCTTACCTTCATTCATTCATCATGTACTTCTTAAACCCTTTTAAGCTCCAGGAACTGCCCTAGTCACTAAGGATGCAGAAGTGAATGAAACAGAGGCAAAAGAGAAAAAAAAAAGATATGCCAGCAATGACAGTAAAGTATGCTGTGTATTATTTTAAGCACAGTACTGGGTAATGTTCTAGTACCTGCTAACAGTACAAAGACATAGCAGCGGTATCCTAATGTGGTCTAGAGATGCCAGAAAGGCCTCTGGAGAAAGATACTTCCAATCAAGACATGAACAGAAAATTAAAGAAATCAGCCAAATGATGGGCATAGGGAAAGAACACGGAACAGATGAAATGCTCTTAGATACATCGGAGACAACATTGACTTTATCTTGAAATACACCCAAGGTGTTCAGCTTCTAAGCAAGTTAAAGTCCATGAGGGCCAAAACTAGCTTGATTTTTTTGCCTCTCTCCAGTTCTGGCAAAATGTCAGACACAAAGAAAAAGAAACTAAATAAATACAGTAAAAAGTTTTATAATACAGGACAGCTCATTTTTTAAAGCCTAATTTATTTAAAATTATAAAGAGTAACTATCTAAATATTTTACTTCATGCATTTATTGAACTGAGGTATAAATATGAACCCCAAACTGCTATTTTGAAACTTTACATTATAACTTTGCTATCTTTTCAAGTAGTGATAACACTACTCTCAAAGATGAACAAATAGAGAACAGGAGAACATTCATTTATGAAGAGAGTATATGAAAAAGTACTTTTTGCCTAAAATGTGATAAATAAAAATAAAATACTGCCCTTTAGACAATAATATCCTAGAGAGCAAGAATTGTATATAGCTTGTTAAGTGCTACAAGCACAATGGTAAACGGAAACAATATGCAAACATATCAACAATCACATATCCATGTGTTAAAATTATTATTAAAAATATAAAATTTCAGTTTATACAACAAAGACAATCTAATTCATAGTTTCCCAAATATAAACTAAAAACTATAAAAATACAAAAAACTCAGAAAATCTGAGACTAAAAATATTTTATATAATATGTTGATATTATCTATATTTTCTTATGCATACTAATAAATATCAATAAAAAGGAATGAGACATACCAATGTAAAATCAAGCATAATAAAAAAAATCAGAAATCAAGAAATATATATTCATGATGGTGTCAGATCTGGTCAGAGTGTGAGAGTCTCTGCATGGGTGAATGCATAAAAAAACTAAGCTGCACATGTTTGTGTGTACAAGTGGGTGAGCGAACGTCCAAATGAGGGGAGACACGGGATCAAGCGCCTGGGGCCTCCTGTAGAAATGGCTACAGTTTGCCGCTGCTCTAAATTCGGCACCTACAGCTTCCAGAAGAAGCCACCAACCCTGGGGCATCTCTCGGAAAAAGGCAGAAAAGATCAGTTGGCACCTGGCCCACACCACCACCTGCAGCAACAGGCCAGGCACAGGCAAGCAGGGACCATGGAGAAAGCTCGGGAAGAATTCTGGAGCTGAGCTGTGTGTGTGTTTGGGAGGGGGGGAGGGGGGGTGGGGGGCGTGGGAGACACAACACTGATCGCTACCATTTTCTCTGTCCCGGGACTGGGGAGAGACCTGATTTACCTTAGCCAATTCTGAGCTGCCTGAACAGCCTGTATCCTGAGACCAAGAGATGATTTCCGCACGCCCTGAAATCGGACATTGTTTGCCCAGAGAGGACACTCCCTGCCGGAGGGACAGACGTCCCACCCCCACACTGGACCAAACACAGACCCATGCAATCGGAATGGGAGAACTAGCGGCAGAAAATTTGGAAGCTTTTCCCAGGAAAATCTGCTGGAGCGAGCTGAACGCTGGCAGTGAGGATTGTGGAGAGAACGCAGAGAGGGCCCCTGAGGCAGACTCCCAAGGAAGCAGAGGGGAGAGCCCACCCGAGCCTGGACGGGACTCCAGAGTCCTGCCACCAGGTCCTGCGATCTGGGGATGTAACTGCTGGGAAGGCAGCAATAGCTCTCTGCAGAGAAACTGAGCATACTCTCTAATGCTTGGGTAGAGAAGTGCTTCAGGGTGGCCTCTGCAGAATAGCAGAACAGCAGAACTGCATATTGAGACTAGGCTCTGATCTCTGCATTGCGCTGGGGCTGCTCTCTGTGACCTCAGAGAATACTGTCCCCAGTGAAACCCCAGACGACGCACCCTCCACCATGAGCCATCTGCTGGGTAATAGACACAGACAGCAGAACTGACCAAGATTGAGGCTGGTGGCAGTATTGGTTTGTTCACCTCATTTGGCTTTTTTTGTTGGCCAGTTTTCTTTTTTCTTCCCTTCTTCAATTTCTCTTTCTTTGCTCTTTCTCTTTTTTGTGTGTTTTTCTCTTTCTCTTTTACTATTTTTCTTTCTTCTTTTCCTTTCTCCTCATTTCTGTTTTTCCTCCTTCATCCTCTCTCTTTTCTCTCTAATACACTGTCTTGGACTCAGGCGCTCTGCAAGCATACTGACTGTAAGGTTGTATTGTGCAGAGACGGAAAGCAAGAGCCAGTTGACCCACTCACCAGATAGCAAACATTACAACCTGGCAAGAGGTTCTGAATACTTGCAGCCCCCCTCAGTCCCTAGTAAGTGCTCAAAATTGGAAAGAGAGAGCATAACACGCCGCCCCCAGTCCTACATCATAACTGAACAAACCTGGAGCCCCAGCTGAAAGAAGGATAAAAGGTAGAGCAAACATCAGAAGTGACTGCTTCTCCATTTTCCACTGGGCAATGGAATTAAACAGAAAGATAAGAGAACTGCTACAAATGAAGACAAACCAAAAAAGGACTGCAGGTAACCAGAGACCCAGCAAAGAGTCAGTGCTGGAAAGAATAGCTACTGGAGCACAAACAGTGACTATCTCTGAGAATGATAGTACCCAGAAGATGCTTACAGAGATCAGAGAACCATTGGATAGAATGAATAAAAATCAAAAAATGCAAGGGCTAAAACTAAATGAAATTGCAACAGAGCTGAACTCAAGAAATCACACTTAGAAATAACAGAAATAAAGAACACCCAAGAAAAAAATGACAGACTGACAAGCATGGGAAGTTGAACTGACCAAGCAGAAGAAAGAATCTCAGAGATAGAAGACCAAAATATGGAATTAACCCAATCTATTATGAATACAGAAAAAGAAAAAGAAAAAAAATTTCAAGAGTTGTGCAATTTTATCAAGATACCAAACCCATGTCTGACTGGAATACCTGAAATAGAAAAGGAAATAGAAAATACCCTGGGACAAATTTCATGAGGTCATTCAAGAAAACTTTCCTCATCTGGCCAGAGATACAACTATACAAGCACAAGATATTCAGAGAACCCCTGAAAGACATCTTGTGAGAAGACCAAGCCCTAGACACAGAAATTCGCCTAAAAGTAGGTTTAAAAGAAAAAAACCTAAAGGCAGCAAAGGAAAAAGGTCAGACTATCTACCGAGACCAATAAAAATTGCTACAAACTTATCTGCAGAAATACTACAGGCCAGAAGGAACTGGATACCAATTTTTAATGTCCTCAGAGATAAACTATTTCAACCAAGAATTTCCTACCCAGCCAGGCTAAGCTTCAACAGCAAGGGAGAATTAAAATCCCTCCCAGACATCCAATCCCTAAGAGAATATGCTGCTTTGAAACCAGCTCTACAGGAGATGCTTAAAAAGGTGCTGTGCACATAAGAAAAAAGAAACAAAAGAAAGACCATATACTTCACAAGACCACAAACAAGCACAGACACAGAACAAACAGCATATCCACAAAAATGAAAACACACACATATATGAACACAAAAAAACAAATGGAAACAAAACAGCCTTGTAAGAGCATTATGAGAAAGACAAACTCTTACTTCAAAAATCAGCCTAAATGCACCACTGAAAATACACAAAATGGAAACTGGATAAAAAGTCATAACCCAGGAATATGCTGCCTCCAGAAAACTAATTTCTAAGTGAATGAATCACAAAAGAGGACAGGAGACAGGATCTTAATACCAGACAAAACAACCTTTAAGCTATCGAAAATTTTAAAAGATAAGCAAGGACACTATATAATGATAAAAGGTTCGATCCATCAACAAGAAATATACATCCTAAACATATATGCACCCAATACAGGAACATCAGCTTTTATAAAGGAGCTAATAAGTTAACTAAAAAAAGATATTGACTCTAACACTGTCTTAGCTGGCGACTTAAAAACCCCGCTAACAACCCTAGATGCATTATTGAAGCAAAAAAATCAACAGATATGAAACCTCAACTTGACACTTGACCAAATGGAATTAGTAAATACCTATAGAACACTCCACCCAACAGCCAGAGAAGATACATTCTACTCATCACGACATGGAAAGTACTCCAAGATTAACCACATTCTCTGCCATAAATCAAGCATAAACAAATTTCACAAGATTGCAATACGGCCGTGCATCTTCTCAGACCACAGTGGAATAAAAATAAATATCAGCACCAAGAAAATTCCCCTAAAACCCACAAAGACATAGACACAAAACAGCATGATGCTGAAAAATTCCAGGGTCAACAAAGAAATCAAAACAGAATTTAAAAGCATTTTGGAAACAAGCCAGGCATCATGGCTCACACCTGTAATCCTATCAATTTGCAAGGCAGAAGCAAGGGGACTGCCTGAGCCCAAGGGTTCAAGACCAGCCTGGGCAACTTGGTGAAACTTCATCTCTAATCTCTACAATAAATAAACAAATAGCCAGGTGTGGTGATGGATGTCCCTGGTTCCAGTTACTTGGAAGGCGGAGGCAAAATAATAACCTGAGCCCAGCAGATCAAGGCTCAGTGACTGTGAGCACACCACTGCACCACAGCCTGGGCAACGGAGTGAAACTCCAACTCAAAAAAAAAAAAAATTCCTGGAAAAGAATGAAAATGAAAAACATCTTACCAAAACTTGGGATGCCATGAAGTCAGTACTGAGGGGGGAATTTATATCTCTACGAACACACATCAAGAAAATAGAAAGAGAGCAAGTTAATAGGCTAACAGATCACCTAAGGGAGCTGGAAAAACAAGACCAAGAAAATCCTAACTTCAGCAGAAGAATCCATATCACTAAAGTAAAAGCCCAAATACAGGGCATAGAAGACAAAAGTACCACAGAAAAAAATCAGCAAAACAAAAAGCTGGTTCTCTGAAAGGATTAACAAGACTCATGGACCCCCTAGCCAGAATGATCAAGAAAAAGTCTAAATACACAAAATCAGAAACGCAAAACATCAAGTCACACCTAACCTCAAAGAAATACAAATGATTATCAGAGATTACTATGTACACTGCTGTGGAAACAAATTCAATAACCTAAATAAACTGGCAGACTTTCTAGCATCACACAACCTCCCAGGGTGGAAACAAGAAGAAACTGAGATCCTAAATAACCCAATACCATACCAACCCAGGAAATTGACTCTGTCATAAGAAAACTATCTACAAAAAAAGCCCTGAACCAGATGGATTTCCAGCAAGATTCTACACAACAGAAAAGGAGTTAATATCCCATCCTACTGGAAGTATTACAGACAATGAAGAAAGACAGAATGCTCCCCAAATCATTTTATGAAGCTAACATAACACTGATACCTAAACTCGGTAAAGATCCAACAAAGAAAGAAAACTGCAAGCCAATATCCCTGACGAAGATAGATGCAAAAATTCTCAACAAGATTCCAGCAAATCAGATACAACAACACATCTCAAAAATCATGCACCATGACCAAGTAGGTTTCATCTTCAGGATGCAGGGCTGGTTCAACATCCACAAGACCATAAATGTAATTAAAAACATCAAGCAATGTAAAAACAAGAATGACATGTTTATATCATTAGATGCAGAAAAAACTTTCAATAAAATCCAGCATCTGTTCTTGATAAAAACTCTTGAACAACTAGGCATAGAGGGAACATACCTGAAAATAGTAAGAGCCATTGACCCAAGGTCAACATATTGCTAAATGGACAGAATTGAAATCATTTCCCCTAAAAATCGGAACAAGCCTTCCCACTCTCACCCCTCCTGTTCAACATACTGTTGGAAGTCCTAACTAGAGCACTCAGACACAAGAAAGTAATCAGGGGTATCCAATAGGAAAAGAAGTCAAATTATTCTTCTTTGCTGACGATATGATCCTATACCTCGAAAATCCAAGATAATCTATCAAAAACCTCTTTGCACTGATAAAGAGTTTTGGCAAATTCTCAGGGTACAACATAAAAGTGCAAAAGACAGTCATACTCTTATACACTAACAACAAACAGGCAGAGAACCAAATAAAAAGCACAATCCCTTCACAATAGCCACAATAAAAATGAAATTCCTTGGCTTCAGCCTAATCAGAGATATGAAAGATCTTTACAATGAAAACTATAAAGCACTGCTCATAGAAGTCAAAGATGACACAAACAAATGGGAAAATATTCCATGCTCATGGATTGGAAGAATCAACATTGTTAAGATGTCCATACTACCAAAGGCAATCTCAGACCTTGAAACAACAATAAAGAAATGTATATGGAAACATAAATGACCACGAATAACCAAAAGAACCGTTAGCAAAACAAACAAAGCGAGAGAAATCACACTTCTGAACTTTAAACTTTATTATAAGGCTGCAATAATCAAAACAATCTGGTATTGGCACAAGAACAGGCATATAGGCCAACGGAACAGGATAGAGATTCCAGAAGCAAAACCTCAATTTCTCAACCAACTTATCTTTGACAAAGCCTCCAACAACAACCACTTGGGAAAGGAGAACACTTCTCTGTAAATGGTGTTGGGAAAACTGGCTGACCATGTGCAGAATGAAACAGGACCCTACCTATCACCACACACAAAAATGAACTACAAATGGATCAAAGACCTAAATGTAAAATCTCAAACGTTAAGAATCTTCGAAAACACAGGAGACACCCTTATGGAAATCGGAATAGGCAATCAATTCCTGATCAAAACCTATGTACCCAATTCTGACTTATGCCATGCCATAACTATTAAGATTGACAAGGGGGACCTCATCAAACCTCATTAAGAAAGTGGGGAGACAGCCCCCAGAATAGGAAAAAATATTTGCCAAGTTCATATCTGACAAAGGCCTAACATCCAAGATCTACAAGGAACTCAAATATGCTGAAAGGAAAAAAACAAACAGCCCCATTAAAAAGTGGGGAAAGCCGGGCTCGGTGGCTCAGCCTGTAATCCCATGCCTTGGGAGGCTGAGGTGAGTGGACTGCCTGAGGGTTCGAGAGCCGCCTGGGCAACTTGGCGAGATCTCATCTCTACAATAAATAAAAAATGAGCCGGGCATGGTAGCATGCGCCTGTAGTTCCAGCTACTTGGAAGGCTGAGGCGGAAGGATCGCCAGAGCCCAGCGGTTGAGCTGCGGTGGCCGGGAGCAGCCATTGCACTCCAGTCTGGGCGACAGAGTGAGACTCCAACTAAAAAAAAAAAAAAAAAAAGTGGGGAAAAAACACAAATAGCCACTTCTCAAAAGAAGATATACGGGCAGCTAACAGACACATGAAAAAGTGTTCCACCTCACTAATCAGAGAAATGCAAATCAAAACCAAATTGAGATGCCACCTAACTCCAGTAAGAATGACCATCATTAAAAAAACAAAAAATAACAGATATTGGCAAGGATGCAGAGAAAAGGGAACACTTCTAAAAGGTTGGTGGGAATCCAAACTAGTTCAACCTTTATGGAAAACAGTGTGGCAATTCCTAAAAGAACTAGAAATTGACCCTGCATATGACCCAGCAATCCCCCTTCTGGGAATATACCCGGAGGAATATAAATCACTCTACAAAAAAGATACCTGCACTAGCATGTTTATTGCAGCACTATTCACAATAGCAAAAACATGAAACCAACCATGCTGTCCATCAAAAATGGACCGGATTAAAAACAAGTGGTGCATATACACAACGAAATATTATGCAGCTGTGAAGAACAAAATTATGAACTTCACAGAAACTTGGATGGATTTACAGTATCATATACAGTGATGTATCACAGAAACAAAGAACTGAGTACCACATATCTCACTCACAAGTGGACCCTGAACAACATTTACCATAAGAAAGGAATTGGCAGTAGTGGGAAACTGAGGGGGCGGGGGGGGGGTTTGATTATAAGATCAATAAGGCTACCAGATCTCAAACCAGTAGAAGTGTGGAACAAAAGGGAGGCCAAAACTTGTATACCTTGTATGATGACCACTTGTATACCTACTTCTGAATTGTACCCCACATCTTTAAAATAAAAAAAATAAGTAAAAAAGAAATATGTATTCAACATTTACACACCTAACAATAGGACATCAATATGAACAAAAAATTGTTCAATATGAAAGATGCCGAAAATTTCACAAACTCTTTAAGGGTTGAGCTTATTCCTTTCAAAATTCAACAAACGGAAATGGTTGAAAAAATAAAGGTGGGGAGGAACAGAACAACAATAAGGGTGCATAATCCCAGTCCACGTGAAGTGAGGTCCAATGGGAGGTCTAAACTTCACCTGTACGTAGTCCACTTATGTACCCAGTCCTGACTTATACTCCACATCTCCTAAATAAAGAATTTAAAAAAGGAAAAGAAAAAGCAAAGCTTTTAAAGAATATGAATAACACAATTAAATAGCATGTTTTTGTGTCCAATAACTCAAGCTACACATGCTTTTTAAACACAAATGGCTTACTCACAAAAACTGACAATGTATGACACAAAGAGAAAACCTCAATTCCCAGAAAGCAGAAAGCATATTGCATACTTTGCCCACAACTGAATAAAATTAACATCAAAGTATACTATATTTAATCAACTCTAAAACCTAAAATTCCTTTCTTTTTTGATGCTGGAACAATCGCCTCCAGGTACTGTTACCCAGGCAGCAACTGGGATACAACTGTCATTGCCTGTGTTCGAGCAAACCCTTTACTTTGCTCTATTTGCAGAGCTAAACCTATAGCATGAGACATCAACAAATGAGTGACCATCTTAAGAAGAAAAAGTGAAAGGTGAGCCCTGCTATCTGGAAATCATTTATTGAAATGTTCAGTTAAGTTTTGTGTTTTAGTTACCAGAACTAAAACTTGTATCACTCTTTCAATAAACAAAAAAATAAAAATTTAATGATAAGAAACCGCTCAGTCTTAATTTTAATCAGGTAAAATGTCAGGTATTTTGTAACAAATAAAATAATTTTTCTTCCAAGCGATGGTGTCTTAAATTCAGTGGCAGCAGGAAGAAAAAAAGAGACAAAATCAGCTGAAGGGAGGGAATGAGAAAGGGAAGAGTGAGGGAAAAAACTCTGTATTATTAGCAATTTTAAAAATATTTTAAAAACTAAAAACACTTTAAATCAGTTAAAAAATGAATGATAAGCCAGGCTCGGTGGCTCAGC
Source organism: Tarsius wallacei (assembly GCA_963574415.1). Lineage (NCBI taxonomy): Eukaryota > Metazoa > Chordata > Mammalia > Primates > Tarsiidae > Tarsius > Tarsius wallacei. The sequence continues at coordinate 22,421 of CAUYQG010178577.1, read as the reverse complement.
CTGTAATCCCACGCTTTGGGAGGCTGAGGTGAGTGAAATGCCTGAGCCCACGGGTTCGAGACCCGCCTGGGCAACTTGGCAAGACCTCATCTCCACAATAAATCAAAAATTAGCCAGGCGTGGTAGTGCGCGCCTATAGTTCCAGCTACTTGGAAGGCTGAGGCGGAAGGATCGCCGGAACCCAGCAGGTTGAGGAGCGGCCACTGCACTCCAGTCTGGGTGACAGAGTGAGACTCCAACTCAAAAAAAAAAAAATGATAATAAGTGGTCAGAGCACTACTGACTAGAAAATTTAGACCTTTAAGTGCATCTACTTTAATATAAGAATTGAAAATAAATAAAACCACCAATAAAGTAAAGCTAAAGAATGCCAAACAACAAAGAGACCCCAAGAAAATAGAAGACATCAGTGCAGTTAACAACAGAAATTAATTAACTAGAAAAACTGAAAAAACAATAGGTTTGATCAATTAAACAAAAATTATTTCTTTAAAAAGTCCAATAAAACAAATCAACCTTTGGTAAGTCTGATTTATTATTTTTTTTCTTAAGTGACAGGTTTGGCCAAAATGCAGTCAACATTAAGAATGAGAAAAATGGCATAACTAACAATGTACAGATTTTAAAATATTCTATGAATATATAGCACTGTGAACTAGAGTACTACATATATCTTTGAACTAATACATTTGATATCTAAATGAAACCTATGTTTTGCTAAGTAAAACATAAACTAGAAAACTTGATTCTATAAGAGATAAGAATGTAAAAGCAATACCTTACGAAGTATGAAATTCAGGGGGTTTTCATAAAAAATTCTCCAAACCTTAAAGAAACATACACAAATTACTCCAAGAGCTTCCTACTCCTTCTTTAAGGCTAAAATGTCAGACCAGGCAAAGACAACGAAGAGCTGGAGGGAACTAAAACAGTCTCTCTATGATGATAGATATATAAATTCTGAAAATAATGATAGTAGGAACTAGAATTCAAGATTGTATTAAAAAGCTAATGAATCAAGACCAAGCAAGATAAATCTAAAGAATGAAGAAATAATTCAACAGATGAATACCCACTAATGTTATCCTGTAAAACCAATACATTGAAGAAGTGGAATGGTGGGGGGCCCAAGAGTTTGTAGGGTATCAGATCCATGACATATATTCACTAAATGCTAATTACAGCTGAATCAATAAATAAGAAGAGTCTCCGATCTCACAGAGCTGGCATTCTGTGGATCTCATATACTTGTGAATTATTTTAATCTTTTCAAATAATAAAGTATTTAGGATTTTTGTTAAAATGAAACAACAAAACTATGAAGAAGAAAACATGCTAGGATTGCGAGGAAAATTCCTGATTCTCAAGGCACTCATAATGACCTTCTGAGTATATGTCCAAAAACATTAGCATCACAAATTGCGGGAAACAGATTATGCCCAGAAATTAGATCTTTGGATACTTAGTAAATATTTTCCAAACCTTTTAACTTCTTATGTCCATCTTTTCTTTGATGTAAGGCATGAAAATGAGGTGTGCGCATGGGCACACACCACACACATGCAGAAGTGACTGTCACTAGCTGTGCACCCTTGAGCTGGTTACAGAACCTCTGTATATCCATTTTATCTTCATCTGTACAATAAGGGTAATTCTAGCACAACTATCTAATATTGTTATTGTGAAAATTAATGAGTAAATACTCTGAACAGTTTCAGGGCATTGTGCAACACATGATCGATGACATAGATGATGATGACTATGATCGTGTTCTGTGGTGTGTTTGGGGTGGAAGCAGGGAGGAATATTTAGAAGGATTGCAATTTTAAAAAATGGGAATGATAAATGTAATCAGAAGTTCCAGTCTACCTGGTACTTCCAGAGGTAGCATTATACCCTTTTTTGAGGGAACCACATCAATACACCTTCCTCCCTCCCTCCCTTCCTTCCGAGCATTTCATTCTTATAAATGTGTTCTTTCTGCTTACATGCTCAGATATTCTCATCCACGTTCCACTGCTCTCCAAATACAACCACTGAAACTATATCTAGCAAAGCATCACTAACCTCTGAGTGCTCTGAGAGATTAGGGGCAAGAATTTGGAGCATCTCAGATAGAGAAAGGTCACATGTACCCTTACATCCATGTTTTACAAACTTCTATTCTACCTACAGTGAAAACATTTACTTTTCCATCTCTCTCTTTATATACACAGTACTATGCCTGGGACTGCATCAGATGTACCTTATTTACAAGTTTCATTACAGCACATCCTTCCTTATAACTTTTCTCCTTAATTCTGGTTATTGGATTATGTGGCTCATAATTTGCACTGGTCTAAAAATACAGAACTAAACTTAATCATTAGTCATCCCATTTTTCAAAGTCATGATGGGTATAAAAGTTCTGAACAGAACGTCCCTATGGCACATAACCGACAGATCACTCTCCTGTGACAACCCACAGATAATTTCAGATCCAACTGGCTTGATTTCTGGCTATTTCTTACTCTAATACCCAAAGAAGCAACTGTAGCCTATACCCTAGTGATCTGGTATCAAAAGATTATTCCCCTCCATGTGTCTCATGGCTCTGAGCTAACATCTCCTCTTTTCCTCGCTACACTACGCGTCACATCATCTTCCCAAACTTTCTCTCTCATTCACTCCATCACTACTGCTGTGCTCCAGGATGGTGTCATTAGCTGTACTTAATTCTGACAGGGTTATACCTTAACACCCAGGAACAGCATGACAATCTTCCATGAAATGGGCAGTTTTCAAGAAAGCTATCAAGTGTGGCTAGACTTTCAGACGAGACAGCAGATAGAGTGAGGGCAGAAGAGACAACGGAGGCTCAATCCCTACCCTAGCATATATTCCTTTCAAAATCAGGATCCTCTTTCTTCACTGTTGATTACCCACTGGACAGCATTTATTTGGTTGTTTAAATAGCTAAAGGAATATTTCCAGGGGAAGGATCAGAGTACAGCATCTGAAATTATAACCCACTGAAGGCAAAAAAGAGTCTGTGAGGTATAGAATTTGGGATTCCTATATTGATCTGATTTCTCTGTTGCTGGATCAGTTTAGAAGGCAAGAGAGAAATCTTCCTTGTAAAAGGAAGGACAGAGAGAAACCACAGAAAACGGAAAAGGTTTTTTTCTCATTAATACTTTCATACAGCAGAGTTTCAGTTAATTTCTGTCATAGTAGACCTGAGAAGTACAATGGCTGATATTACCCATGTGCTGCACATGGCCATGAGGCTTAAAAGGAAAGGCATGAAGAAAACTAGAAAGATAAATGAAGTAGACAATGACAATTTTAAAACAGGTCTGAGTAGAGAATAGCCCTTTAAGAGAGGACCAGAACACAGAGGCCAGACCACGAAAGGATGAGACATGAGCCAGAGAGCGACACTCACAGTTTCTAATTTTCCACTCTCCATCCCTTACCCTGTTTCGAATCTGACCTTGGGTCAGGAGAAGGAAGCAACAACCTTTTTACCTAGAGCCACGGTAAGAAGGCTATGTGAAACTCAGACAACCCCTCGGACATGGAATTTGCCCAGTTTCCAGGGCAGAAACAAGTCTAAGTCCATAATTAATTAGGCTTCCCCATTCAGTATGTGCTCATGTTTCTCTTTAATTTAGCTAGGTTATTATCTAGGATGTGAGGTTTTCCATTGTTGATCCTTCAAGTGATCACAACTCCTGTTCACAAGGTACAGTCTCAAGTTCTTGAGAGTAGTTCTGCTTTTGTATCAGCTTTCAGATGGACGTTTCTCATCAAGCAGGAACACAGATAAAGCTTCTTCCTGAATGCATGCATTTGTGTCCTATAATGTTAAGTATGGTGTTGATAATAGTCATCAGCTAATTTTGATGTTCTTTGGGAGCACTGCAAAAATAGACACTGAAAACAGCATCGCCCTGTTTCCCACATCTAAACTAAAAATGAGGAAGCTATTGCATGAAGAGGACCAACAGAAATCCTCATTTGGAAGTTATATGAAACACAGCCTCCATCCCCCTAACTTCTGTTTTATTTAATTTTCAATTTGACAGTGAGAGGAAAGTCAGTTTAGTCAAGCATGGTATAGTTTTTATAACCCTTAAAAAAAAAAAAACAACCTGTTTCACAAGCAACAAGGATATGGAAAGATAACAGACAATAATAAAAGTAATTCTAAGCTTCTTTATTCTTAAGTAGATAGGCTTATTTTCCGTTTCGTCACCAAAGTTCAGTTATAGTTTTATTTTAGAATTAATGGCAACATGATTCACAAAACAGAAAAATTAAGTGGAAATATGATTTTTGAAATGGAATATGTTAAGAATTAGTTGATAACATGCAAACTGGAAGCATAAAATTACAGATCCCTCCTTTCCCTGACTCAATTGTTTAAGAAGCCCTCCAATCCACATCCTATTAGGATTCTAGAAACCTTTTTACAGTGGCTTTAGGTGGAGAGATGTTGCTTCCTTTCCCCAAGGTCAGATTCAAAACAAGGAAAGGGATGGTGAGTGGAAAACATAAATCCGTATCACCGTCCAGCTCATGTCTCATCCTTTCACAGTCTGGCCTCTCTGTACTGGTCCTCTATTAAAGGCTGTTCTCCACTCAGATCTGTTTTAAAATTGTCACTGTCTACATCATTTACCCTTCTAGTTTTCTTCATGCCTTTCCTTTTAAGCCTTATGGCCATGTACACCACATGAGTTAGCCATTGTACTTCTCAGGTCTACCTATAATGACAGAAATTAAGTGAGACCCTGCTATGTGAAAGTACTTATGAGAAAAAAGCACTTTCAGTTTTCTGTGATCTTGCTCTGTCCTTTCTTTTACAAAGGAGGATTTCTCTCTCGCCTTCTAAATTGATCCAGCCACCGAGAAATCAAATCAATATAGGGAAACTCAACCTCCTCCAGGTAATGACCCATAATGAGGAAACGTTAAATAGTACTCTCAATGGTAAGATATTCTATTAAAGAAAATTACGATTTTCTGAGGGAAAAGGGCAATAATTTCAATCTTCTGTAGTATCCCATGTGGTCCCAAAATGTATGGTAATGACAGTAACTGTTAGTGTGGCCAAGGTAGCAAGCGTGGCTGCCCTAATACTTACTTTCCCTCCCACTGGCTAACGTTACACCTTCATTACCACTGACCCATGTCTGGGGTACAACACACACACACCACACACATTCTAACTAAAACCACACTTAAATGTGGCTATGAACTTTGGAATAACTCACTATCCTTTTAGTTTTTAATCAGTTTCGCCTGTACCTCATTACAGCCATGTAATGAATTGGGGAACTGTTACTGCTGTTACTCTGTTACTGAAGAACTCATAAAAGTTGAATCCTCCTTTCTTCTATATCAACCAATGCTAATTCCCTCTAGATATCATCTCTGTTTTCATCAGCCTACATTGCTATAAGAATTAAAACATTAAATTACTGAGCAGGTTAGGTTCAAGCAGCTCTTAGATGCAAACCACTAGAATTAATTGACTTTGAAATTACACTTTTCTGTTTTTAGCTTTATTGTATTCCTCTATTTCACTCTCATGTCATAATTAATTAAATTATGATGTTGTGAGTTCCAACATAAGAGAATCATTCATTAATGAGAAAAAAGAATGAAATGAAATTTTAACCAAGCTGTCCTTTAAAACAAAATCATATGCATTCAGGATGTTTAATAAAGGGAGTTTGTACCCACTATACACTCGAGGGGCCCATTTTAAACACAGTGATTAAAAAATAAAACTTTGTAAGTATTTGCTAAAACACTTTAGGCTGTATGCTAATGCATTTAAATTCCTTATCATCTTTAACTACAAAAACAAGACATTCATGAACCAGTACAGAAGTTCTCTCTTCCCTCTGAAGTAGACATTCTAATGACAACTAGATGATCGTGCCATTGGTCGCATCATACATAAGACATGGTGTGATGACAGAGGCAATGTGGCCTTCCAACTATTTCATGATAGCCCAAATATTACAGTGTTCCTGCACAGATTTACTTGACATTTTACAAAACCTGTTTCTGGGCTATTTATGTTTACCTGGTTTTAAGCCACTTAGGAAATGTCTGAAGTTCTACCAGTACACCACACACATATTATCTAAAGAGGGTAAAGGAAGTTAAAACACACAATAGCTTATACTACATAAAAATCCTCCCATAGGAATCATAGTACAACAGTTTATTTCTTATTAAATCAGCCATTTTTAAATCATATCATGTATTCTCGTTCCTTTTGGTCATAGTTAACCTGTCTGTGTCTTAGCTGTTCTATAATTCTGCCTAATCGGTTTCAGCTGTCATTTCTGAATCCACAATTCATGGGTGGCCTGGGGCTGGTGACTGGAACGGAAAGTATTTCCAAACACATCCCCATCATGGAAAATTAGCAATCTGAAAAATCCCCTCCATTCCTATTTGGCTTCCGGCAACGACATCGAGGATAGACAGATTACATAGCTCTACCCGGAGAGTAAGACTGTTGCAACCCATTCTTCTGTGATAAAAGGAATGCAGCCATTCATGCTCCAATAATTCAAATGTCTGAAGTCATTTCAGTCTTACAGGAGCTGCTTCTTAAACCCAAACATATTTCTATATCTATAGCTATTTCTAGGTCTACGTAATTTATTCACTTCATAAAACTTATGAGGTGTGATTTTCCTGTTTTTAAGTTAAATTAATTCAGTGTATAGTTATGGGATGTTTCAAAAACTTTAGGGAAATCCGAAAGCAGAGTATTCTACAGAACCACATACTATTCCAGCATTAAAAAATGTGTAAAATGTGCTTTCTTAAAACAGCAAAGTAAAGGGCTACCCAGCATAACTTATATGCCCTTTGGAAAACAACTCACAAACCTAAATCATAAAACAAAATTTAACAGAGTCACATAGTCACTTTAATGGAATGGTCATGCTATTTTGAAGCCACATTGATTTTTTAGGAGGAAAAATAAAAAGCCAGTGGACAAAAATCATAAAATGTTATGATCATCAAATATCCTCAAAATTTTTTTTTAGAAAGAAGAAACAAAGTTAACAAAGTGAGCCACGTAAAATATTTTGATTCAAAGTTTGACATGAAAGAAAGAAAAAAAAGTAACTAAAATTGTTCTCAATAATATCTTAGCTCTGGAAGCACCTTTGGGAGCCACCCTGCTAGAAATATGAAAGATCTCAAAATCACAGGATAAAAGCAACATTAATGAAAAGAGAAATAGAGAACTAAAGAGGAAAAGAGGAGAAACAAAGAGGAGGGAGGAAGATAGAGGAATCAAATGTGGGTATCCTGAAATACCTTTTGTTGAACTGTAATATGCATACTGTAACAAGCTTCAGTTATGCATTGTTTTAATTTTTAAAAAGTAATTCTCAAACACACTAAAAAAATAAACAATTGCAATTTGTTAATTCTGTCATCTCATGTTTTTGATATATCAGTAGAAAATCAATGTCACTTTCAAACTCATAATGAGTGCAGTACTGTACAATATATAAAGATAAATTTATTATTTATTTATTTACTTATTTATTGAGTGGAAATCTCACTCTGTCACCCAGGTTGGAGTGCAGTGGCACGCTTGCAGCCACTGCAGCCTCAACCTGCTGGGCTCAGGAGATCCTTCTGCCTCAACCTTCCAAGTAGTTGGAATCACAGGCATGCACCACCACACCCAGGTAATTTTTTTGATTTATTGTAGAGACGAGGTCACACCAAGTTGCCCAGGCTGGTCTCGAACCCCTGGACTCAGGCAATCCTCTTGCTTCAGTCACCCAAAGTGCTGGGATTGCAGGTGTGAGCCACCGTGCCCGGCAAGATGAATTTAAAAGTATTCACACTTTAGGAATTTGCTGATGATTGTTGGGAAAATAAGAATGGCAATCAAATATGATAAAAGAGACCATTTATATTGCCACTCTGTGGCTCACCTGAAGGATAAGTACTTTTAGGTAATAGCTCTGTAATTTAAATAAAATTGTATTTTTGTATTATTTCAACACAGTATACATAAAGAGGTAAAAGTAATTTAGGTTTCTCAAAGTCAATGAGTACAAGAATCATAACTATTTTTTTTTAATGTAAGGTTTTACTTATAGAGTATGAAGCTCTATAAGTAACGTGAAATTGAGGAGTAGTGAAATAGGCTGTTGAGAATCCACAAACTCTTAAAAATTTTCCTTCAAGTAGCTCTTTTAATAGCAAGCACTAAAACGACCTCAGATAACAGACGGGGGTTAAAAAGCTCATGAATTCTTGTATGCTGAGTACTGCCAAAAGTTAAAACAGGGTAGAAATTTCAACTATTTGTCAGCATCTACAGCCAGAATCAAATTGCTGACTTGCCTGTCATAAAAATAAAAAGCAAGGATCAACTCATCATCCTTTCTATCTTTTTTTTTTTTTTTTTTTTTTTTTTTGCTACTAGCTTTGCTCAATTTATGGATAAAGAAAATGTGCTTAACCTCTTGCTGTGCATGGATACGAAATTAAAGATGCACTGGAAAAAGGAACGGTATTATTTTTGTCTTAATCATTAGATGCCTGCAAACTTCCAAAAAAAATAAAACTTTCACAGGAGCTTGACATATTGAACAGATATACTTGATACTTTGAAGAAGAATCCTGAAAACTCAAGAAGTAAAGACTAACATCATTGCTCCTCATAAAATGTTTTAAGCTTTTATGCCAAAATCTAGTTAGTGAATCGGAGTTAAAAATATCTTTTTTTTTTTTAACTTGGTGCAATTTGCTATAAAAAGGTTACTGAAAAAAAATTCCATTTTTATTATTCACTAAGTTAATAAACTCTCACCTAGTTTGTCTGGGATGAGTTCAGGCAATGCTTTCTTGATGCTGGGGTTGAAAATACCACTTGAAAGTCAGTCTTAGCAAAATTTTAAGAGATTACTTAGTCATTTTAATCAATTACCAAAAATAGCTTCAGAAAATAATACTTAAGAATTTTGGGTAAAATGTCTCTCAATATTTACTTCAAAACAAATTACTAGTCTTGGCATGTAATTTTCACAATCAACATATAAAGCTGGTTGTAATAATTTCTATCAAGAAAAACAGCAGAAACCATATTTGGCAAAGAAGACAACCACCACTGTACTCGACCCTTGACACTATACTATCTGTGACACAAAAGCTGTGGTAAGCAAGCTGACTTAGTACCCTCATTCAGAAAACATGCTGAGGACTACATACTCACTCATAAGCAGACCCTGTACATTTATCATGATGCTATAAGAAAGGAATTGGCAGCCAGGCACAGTGGTTCAAGCCTGTAATCCCAGCACTTTGGGAGGACGAGGTGAGGGGACTGCCTGAGCCCCCAGGCTCGAGAACAGCCTGGGCAACTTACCCAGACCTTGTCTCTATAACAAATCAAAAAAAATTAGCCGGGCGTAGTAGCGTGCACCTGTAGTTCCAGGAAGGCAGAGGCAGATGCTGGGGTGACCGTGTGCGTGCCACTGCTATGGAGTGAAATTCCGGAGGGAAGGAGGGAAGGAGGGAAGGAGGGAAGGAGGGAAGGAGGGAAGGAAGGAAGGAAGGAAGGAAGGAAGGAAGGAAGGAAGGAAGGAGATTGACAGTAGTGGGACACTGGAGGGGGGGGCATACATCAATAAAGGTACCAAATTTTACCTATATGATGACCACTTATGTACTTAACCCAAAATTGTACCCCACATCTTTAAAGTAAAAAAAAAAAACAGAAAAGAAAAAGAAAACACGTGGTTTTTAAATGTTAAAAAGCCAGAATTAGCAGCTTAGTAAAAATCTTTTAAAATCATCATTACTTGAATTTATTTTATTAAAAATTTTAAATGTACACAAAATTTAAAATTACATCAAAGAGAAGTATGGAATTTTTCTCTTTTTTTGAGTCGGAGTCTCACTCTGTCACCCAGGCTGGAGTGCAGTGGCACGCAGGCTCACGGCCACCCCAGCATTGACCTACTGGGCTCCGGCAATCCTTCCGCCTCAGCCTTCCAAGTAGCTGGAACTACAGACGCACACCACCAAGCCCAGCTAGTTTTTATGATTTATCGTAGAGACGAAGTCTCATTAAATTGTCTGGGCTGGTCTCAAACCGATGGGTTCAGGCAATCCACTTGCCTCAGTCTCACAAAGTGCCGGGATCACAGGCTGAGCCACTGAGCCCAGCCAAGTATGGAATTTTTATGTTAACACAAAGAGTGCATTAATTTTTAAATGTCGATAAACACTGATATATATTTATCAGTATCTAGTATGAGTAGAGTACACACACAAATGAAGATACATACATAGATACATACATACGTATATAACACATATTTAACATGTATATGAATATAAATCATGAGTCTTTAAAGATTCCATATGGTAGCACTTGCTATCTCTGGTGTGGGTAGATAGTAATTAATTTGGGATACATCAGTCAGGATAGGCCAGGTTATACTGCAATAACATATACCTTTTGTTCACAATTAATTGGCGAAAGCAAGTCACATGGCCATGCCTAACTTCAATAGGGGAAGAAAGTAGACTCTTCCTGCAGCAAATGGAATACAAATATTGAGGATAGTAATACAATCTCCTATTAATTTTTTGCTTCACTTGACAATACAGTAAGAATACTGTAAGAATATGAAATACATGCATCCAAGCATATGTAAATATTTGTATCAAATTTTAAAAGAATGTTACAATCTTACCAACTCAATTAATTAGTTCTCATCTAAAGATTACTTTTCTTGAAATTCTTGTGATATCATGTTAGATTTTTCCTTCTGTGAAATCTGATTTCTCTGGTACAATGTCTTGAATACTTAGATTCTTAAATCAGAATTCAACATTCTGGCAGTGACTTCCCTAAAAGTTAACAGATCCATGTTAAACTGACAGCTTTCACCATATTTACAAATTAATCTTTTTAATGCTCTAGCACACATTGAATTCTCCAGATGGAAATTGAGGACCAGTATATCTATTATACAAAAGGAATCAAATGCTTTTATTAGCTGAAATACAGGAGAAGGAAGCAAGACTGGACAAAGAAAGTCAAACAGTGATGCTGGCCAACAAATCCTTGGCCAGCCTTGGACCAAAGTTGCCCTGTGCTGGGCAGAAAATATCCAGCCCTTGATACCTTCAAGTTTCAGCCACCAGGCACAAGACACCGGGAGAAAGCCATGGCCTCATGCAGGATGGCTATCTGCAGCAGAAGCAGACATTGGAAGAACTGGTGGCTGGAGGCAGAGCTGGCAGCAATGCTTTCCTTAAAGGAGAATCCAGCACCACATCTTTCTGTCTGCTACACTTTCTAAGGGTGTTTCAATGAAAATCTTAAACAATTACTCAAAACTAACTCTCTCTCTCTCTCTCTCTCTCATACACACACACACACGCACACACACACATACACACAGTGTCCAATGCATCTAGCATCTAATCTATGAAAATAATGATATCCAGTGGCAAAGATTTAAAGAGTATCCACTGCAGTTGGTAATGTAAGATATGCAAAATGAGAATGAGTCCCTGCTCTCAGGGAGACTAGTTGCCATTCATCTTAACTGATATTGTGATGACAAACAGGAATGATCATGCTGCCCTTTGAACCCTTTACAAGATACTACTCAGTTCATTGCAATTTTGCTCAGCTGAAATCTGTTTTTTTTTTAAAAGACAGATCTCTAATACTTTATTTTTCTCTAATAAATCTTCTATTACTAATCATATTTTCCACATAACCCTTTCCCATAGTATTTTTGACTTTTTATCTTCTTGTTAGATTTAGATCGCTTTCCTCAATATATTTCTTAAAATTCTAGCTAGAGCACTCAACATTTTGCCTTACCTTTCTACTTCTAACTTCCTTCTCCAAGCAAAAAGGAAATATAAGAGGGAGAAAATACGTTGAAATAGAAGAGGGAGAAAAGAGAATCAATTCATGATTCCAAATGTCCCTGACAATGGCTGAAACAAAAGCAAATAACTGAGTTCAAAGCTTTTAAACACAGATCGCATATTCAAAAGAAAAAAAATTCTTCCTTACCGGCCATGACATATTAGATTTTCAAATTCCAAACTATGAAATAGAAATGAGGCATGAGCATCTATCTGTTGGGGATTTATAACTGGGCTTGAATGTGCCAGTGAGAAAAGAATACATCACTCAAAAGTTCATTTTCTAAAAATGAAGTCTTTAAATAATACTGCAACAAAAATCTATACATCATCAGTTACTAATTTTTAAAATCAGAACTTTTAACCATCTGTATGTTTCCTTATAGATACACTTAGATTGTAAAAATGTTCTTATTAGCTTTAAAATGGTGTCGAGGCCGGACGTGATAACTCAAGCCTGTAATCCCAGCACTTTGGGAGGCCGAAGTGAGTGCACTGCCTGAGTCCACGGGTTCGAGACCAGCCAAGGCAACTGGGTGAGACCTCATCTCCACAATAAATCAGCAAGTTAGCTGGGGCGTGGTAGCGTGCGCCTGTAGTTCCAGCTACTTAGAAGGTTGAGGCAGAAGGATAGCCTGAGCCCGGCAGGTTGACACTGGGGTGGCTGTAAGCGTGCTACTGCACTCCAGCCTGGGCAACAGAGTGAGATACCAAATAAAAATTTAAAGAAAGGTGTCGAATGTATGAAAGTACATCTATACCTGTGTCTACATCCCATAATCCTAAGAAATCATATATAACAAAAACAAAGCCACAACTAATCAGCCAATTAACAAGTATAAATACTTTGTATCAGAATAACACACTTGAACTTTAGACCCTGCTCCTGTGCCTAAAATGTTATTAATCAGACAATAATCTAATAATAGTTAATTCAAACATCTTCACTCCCACTAGTTTTGTTACATTCAATAAATTCTGACAGTTGATAAACAGCGAAGACCTACATGCTTCACAACCATTAATGTAAAAACATTATCTAATTACACAGTGGTTTACACAATGACAAGTTTTAACATTTATTCACAATTAAACTTATTAAGAACGGATGCTGTTCCAAGATAAAGATGGCCAACGATATGCATCTACTCTCTACTCATCTGAATTCCCACTCTCCTAATTTCAGAACAGAGGGTGGCATGTTTAGAATAGCAAAACACAACAACCAAACAGAATACTAACTGGGCAGTGAGGAAAGCCTAGAAGCAGCACTATTTATGCATAGAACAACCAAAAAACTCAGGAATTGGCAGTACCAGGAAATAGAAATGAAGAGAAAATATACATATGGAAGTCTAAGAGAATATTGGTTGAAGGTTTTTTCGGTGGCTATTTTATCCTGAGATCCCCTTTCCCACTCTGCTTATGTGGATAACTGCCCTACTCAAACCCAGAGAGGCTAAAACAGAGGGTGTCTGACCTGGGAAATCATACCAGTTAGGGACAGGGAAACCATCCAGAAACAGGAGGATTAAGTGGGGACCTCTAAAAGCAGCTAGGCTTTTGTCTTCCAGTAAGAGTTTGGAAGATTTTCCGCAGAGACTCTCACAGCACTGCAGGAAACACAGATACTGACATTGGGGTTCTTGACAAAATGGCTCAGTCAGTTCCTACAGTGAAGTTCATGGTGAACCAGCTGCTCATACACTTGGGGTTTCCAATCAAGTTGCTTCTGCACCAGTTATCTGGACAAAGACAGAGCCCTAAACAAACTAAAAAATAATAATAATAATAACTTAGTGGAAACAAAGTTTTGCTGTTAGAATAACTTCAAACAAATTCAGTGATAATAAGAAAAGGTATTGCAACCTTGAAACCAAAAAAGTATATTATAAATGAAATATTTGAGCAAAGGTATCTTAGCAATAATATAACTAAAAATCAAATTTAAAAATTTCAATAGAACATGTGAAACACTAAGTTGAGAAAATGTCCCTTAATGTTGAGCTAAAGAAGAAAAAAAAACCTAGAAAATGGAGAAAGAAGTCAAGAAAATTAAAAGAGCAATCTTGGAGGTCCAAAATTTGAATAATAAAAGGTCTAAAAATAGAGAAAAGATAAAATAAAAGGAAGAAAGAATAAGATAAATTTCTTAGAACAGAAAGAAATAGGAACATTAAAAGATGTTCAGCATCATTAATCATTAGAAAAATGCAAATCACAATCAGTTATTACGAAACATGCATTATAATTTAAAAAGTAGACAATATAACAAGTATTGGCATGGGCATATAAAAATTGAAATCCCTATACACTGCTTGTTAGGTTGTAAAATGATGCACCCACTTTGGAAAATAGTTTGGCAGTCCCTCAAGTCAAAGATAGAGTTATAAGATGACCTAGCAATTCCACTCCTAGGTACATACCCAAAAAAACTGAAAACAGACACACACAAAAAAATGCTTGTAAACAAATGTTCATAGCAGCACCATTCACAATAGCCAAAAGGAAAAAGAAAAAGCATATCAATTGACGAATGGATGAATAAAACGTGCTATATCCATACCATGGAATATTATTCAGCCTTAAGGAAGTATAAAGTACTGAGAAATGATAAAACATGTACGAGCTTCAAAACCTTTATGCTAAGTGAAAGAAAATAGTCACAAAAGATCATGTTAATTTGGTTTCATTTTTATGAAATGTCCAGACATATATAGAGACATATAGTAAATTAATGGTAAAGAGGAGAAGGGGGTGCTGGTGAATTTGGAGTGACTGCTAGTAGGTATGAAGGCTTCTTTCTAGGGCAATAAAAAGTTTCAAAATTAGATAATGGTGATGCTTCCACAACTCTGTGAATATGCTAAAAACCACTGAGTTATAAACGTTAAAAAGGTGGATTTCATTACGTGAATTTTATCTAAATAAAGTGTTGCATTATGAAAGAGAGAGAATATGAAAGGACACAAGATTTCAGATTAAAAAAGTACACCCACTAAAAATAAAGCTGTATCTTGGTTTCTATTTCACTTTATCATAAAATTTCAGAACACTGGAAATAAAGAGAAACAGTTTTACAGAAACAATGGAAACTAGACAATGACTGAGTGATCCCTTTGAAACTCTAATGGAATTATTTTCAACCCAGAATTCTACATCTAGCCAAAATGTCAATCAAGCATGAGTGCTAATGGAAGACATTACAGAAATGCAATGCCTTAACAGCAACCACAACAAAGTCTTACACACACCCTTTCCCAGGAAGCTACTTTTTAAAAATCATGTTTCTCATGTCAACAACAACCACAACAAAGTCTTCCAAACACCGTTTCCCAAGAAGCTACTAGAAATCATGTTCCTCAAAACAAACTACTTCAGGTGGAAGAAAAAAAGAGTTTCAGCCCAGAGGAAAATCAGGAAGAAATCAGAAATGAAAAATTAGAAACCAACATCAATTCCAGGCAAATCAAAGATTGAACAGAGAAGGAAAAGTAATCACATTATACTACATGTCTTGGCTACAAGATTTATATTGACAAAATAATGTAAAAATAGAATTCAGAATTCTGGTCTAATCCAAACAATCATATAACTATACTGAAAGGACAGGAGGCTGGGACGTGGCAGGAGAAGGTGGGGTCCATTTGTTATAAAAGTGGAGAAATGAGAAAACAACAAAATTCCCATTTTGCATTGTAGGAATAATAAAAAAGTGATTTAAATAACATAAGTCACTTATTTTAAATAAAAGAAAGTATCATTAGACATTCAGAGGAAAATCTGGATTAATCAGCTAAAAAAGTAGAAAGGTGAAGGTGAAAACTGCTCTTTTTATAAGAGAGCTAGAATTAATTGACTATATGCATACATAACACACATAAAAATTACAATCACATCAAAAAAAATGAATAACTTAAAGCTAGAGTGACTTAATATCCCTTTACCAAAGCATAGAATGCACATTAAACTAAAACATTATGTGATGTTAACTAAATATACATGAAATGCAAGAAAAAATAATAATAATAAATAAATAGAACAAAAGAAGCAGTCAATATAATAATATGCATTTATCAAATTACGGATTCTACAAATTGGTGAAAATTTATAGCCCCCTCGCTTTGTATGATACATAATAATGTGCACCATCTCACTTAGGGCTAATGATTTTTTTCTTTAGTCACTTAATGGCCTACTCAAATTTAATGTGAACATAATTAGAATTATTGATCATCTTCATTCTGATCTTAGTACTTCATCAGATGGCAGCTTTTGTTCCTTAGCTGGAGCTTTTTCCTAATTTTTCTAAATTGATCATTATTTTCATTCTTATTACATTTCATGTTATCACTCTCCTGCCTCCTCCCATTTCCTGAAATGGAACACTCAGAAAATTTTCAAAAGCACCGTTTTCGTAATTTAAGACATGGTCATAGTACTTGCAAGAAAAACAATTATTAACATGAGAAATAAACATTTTTTCTTTCCAAATGAATTCTTTTTATTAGCTGTTCATATCTTCCCTATGATTTCCATCCCATTAAATGTCAGAATTTACTCAGTGGCTCAGCCTGTAATCCCAGCACTTTGGGAGGCTGAGGCAAGTGGATTGCCTGGGCCTGCAGGTTCGAGACCCATCCGGGCAACTTGGCGAGACCTCGTCTCTACAATAAATCAAAAATTAGCCAGGCGTGGTAGTGCACGCCTGTAGTTCCGGCTACTTGGAAAGCTGAGCTGGAAGGATCGCTGGAGCCCAGCAGGTCGAGGCTGCAGTGGCTGGGAGCGTGCCACTGCACTCCAATCTGGGCGACAGAGTGAATGAAACTCCAACTCAAAAAATGAAATAAAATGAAATGAATAAATAAATAAATAAATGTATGTATGTATGTCAGAATTTAAATGATGGAATTATAAACCGAGAAAAATAATTTAAAATTTTAAAAAGGAGGCCAGGTATGATGCCTGTAATCCAAGCACTTTGGGAGGCCAAGGCAGGAGAATTGCTTGAGTTTAGGAGTTCAAGAACAGTCTAGGCAACATAGCAACACTCTGTCTCCAAAAAAACCCACTTTTTTTTTCAAATTAACTATGTATGGTGGCACACACCTGTAGTACCAGCTACATGGGAGGATGAGGTGGAAGGATCACCTGAGCCCAGGAGGTCAAGGTTGCAGTGAGCCATAATAATGCCTCAGCACTCCAGCTTGGGTGACAGAGTGAGATCCCAATTCAAAAAATATAAATAAATAAATAAATAAATAGCCACAGAAGCATGTATTCTTATAAAAACAGTCTAATAGTAGTATATACTCAGAACTGTGTGTGTTTTTGGATAACCAGGCATTTACCATAGCAACAATCAGAGTTCAAATACACTTCTATTTTAGACCATGTGAATTAAATACGGAGCTATGATGAAGAGTATCTACTAAAGATGGCAACCACATACGATGAAAGTAGACTATAGAGCCCACAAGGTATGATGTAAATAGGGGGGAAAATTCCCTAAAATCTCAGCATCCAATAGGTGAAAATGGCTGGGCTCGGTGGCTCAGCCTGTAATCCCAGCACTTTGGGAGGCCAAGGCAAGTGGACTGCCTGAGCCTACAGGTTCAAAACCCACCCGGGCAACTTGGCGAGAACTTGCCTCTACGATAAATAAAAAATTAGCCAGGTGTGGTAGTGCACACCTGTAGTTCTGGCTACTTGGAAGGCTGAGGCGGAAGGATCGCCAGAGCCCAGCAGGTCAAGGCTGAGGTGGCTGGGAGTGTGCCACTGCACTCTAGTCTGGGCGACACAGTGAGATTCCAACTAAAAATAAAACCAAAAAAAAGAAACCATGATTCCTTTCTAGATGAGAAAAAGCCATTAGGGAAAAAGACCGAAAAGAAGATCATTGACTCTGTCCTACCAATTAGAGAAAACGAGAAGTTCGTGAGAGCATTGATTGTTGAAAGCAAGCTTGTTTCTTTTTCGTTTATTCACTTTCTCCTTATGACTCCAAATTTTTCTATCTTATGCTTACTGCATATTCAGTTATTCACAGTGTTTGTATCTGTTCATATTGTGTACTGTGTTCTGAATGATAACCCTCACTTTAGAATGTAGAATCATAGTATTACACTGCAGAATTAGTTCTCCATACATGAAACAAAAGCATGCCTAAAACCATTTCACAAAAGGAAGCCTACACATCAAGTCTAGCTTTCCTATTGTTTTCACTAAAGCACAACTATGTTCTGGTCCCATGACACATGAAGGTCTGTGACAACAATGTATAACTCAAATGGCTCACAGAAGTAACTAGTCTAAGGTCACAGTCCTCCAACAGTGCCTCAAGCTCTTTAAAAGCAAGGGCTATATATAGTAGTATCTCTAGAAACTAAGGCTACTCCCTGACATGGAGAAGACAGTCCATACAGGTTGGAGGGGAAAAAAATGAACAAACAAATAAATCATTAAGTCAATGACCATGACAAGTTGAGTTTCTGTTTTCAAAAATTGTGTCAAATGGGACAAATTTATATGACAATTTCCTCAACCGCAAAACAGAGATACCTAAAACCTACTTCATAGTATCAGATACATAAAATGACCTCTAAACTGTATCATGCAATGCCATACATGTATGCCATGCAACCTGGACGGAATTAGAGTTTATAATACTGAGTGATCTTTCACAAAAACAAAGATCTGAGTATCACATGGTCTCACTCATAAGTGGACCTTGGACCACTACCGTAATACTATAAGAAAAGGATTGACAGTGGTGGGAAACTACAGGGTGGGGGTGGGAGTGGGCAGGGAGGGGCAGGGAGGTGGGATTAACGGTAGATAATGTCTGGGGAAGGGGGGCATACCTCATCAACAAGGGTACTTGCACAATGAATATTTGTATACCTAACCCTTAACTGTACCCCACAGTTTTAAAATAAAAAATATATAATTTTAAAAAAAGAAAAAAAATGAACAAATAAAGTGAATGACCATGACAGGTTGAGTTTCTGTTTTCAAAGACTGTGGCAAATGGAACAAATATATATAACAATTTCCTCAACTGCAAAGCAGAGATACCTTAAACCTACTTCATAGTATCAGATACATAAAATGACATCTAAACTATATCATGCAATGCCATGCACATAGCACAGGTCAAGAACCCTTCCTACAGTATTTCCGATGTGGATGTATTCACTCTATACTTGAATACTGTTAGTAATAAGGTGCTCACTACACTTCAAAGCGTTAAATTTAACTTACAGATACCAGAAAATTGAATGTTATTCCAAGAATTAAGCCAAAATCAGCTTTCCCAAAACTCTCACAATCGGTTTTCTTATCCTGTCTGGAAAAGTACATGTTGCCTTTTTCTCTGCGCTCCTGGTATGTCTTTAACTCCCCTGAGTCCTCTCAGCAACTTTGTTGGTGCCGCTTTGGCATCTTATTGGCCCTCATTTACTCACACCCTTTGCTTCAGTTCCTGTCAAAACACAACGCCCATGCCAGTCAGGGTGCTTTCAGGTGCCGAGAACAGTGGAGCTGCCGCTCTCTTGGTCTGGATTTGCGTTAGCTTTTGTTGTAGCCAATCTCAATGTTGGCTCACGCAGAGCCAAATACATGACCAGTCGTTTGTCCATAAACTGTTTTGAAGTTAACTTTCCTCCACCCCGTTTTTCTGTATTAGGTTGGGAAGTTTTTTAAAAAACCAGACAGACTGCTTTGCTTATCCCCATGGCCATTCACCAGGTAGGTTAAGCTCATCATTGTATCAGATTCTTTTTTGACCCTTGATTCCTCCACCACCATTGTTAACTACAGCTCCTGGATACGACAAACACACACACAAATAGGTCGTGCATATCGTCACCATGTCTTCATCCGAGTCACAAATATAAAATATCAAATAGAACATGGACAAGGACAATGCCCCCTGGCATAACCTGATAGACTTTTCTCCATGCTAATATCAATTCCCTAATCAATAGGCTTTGGGGAAAGTTACTTAGCCAGATATAAACTGGAAAAAAAAAATTCTTTTAACAACTATATTTCATTTCTGTTTTTTGTAAGGGTCTCATGAGAGTCCCTGTTAAACATTTGCTGAAATCAAGAGATAAAATAAAGAGAATGAAGATTATATCTAATATCTAGTTTTAAATTTTTACTAATGTTCTATATTAAGTTTACATGTCTGTAGATTCAGAGACTTGTTTCCTACCACATTTTAAACACCAGCATCACCTCTGCCCATCTGCATTCTTGATAACTTCTCAAAGATTAAAAACAATAGTGCCATGAATACACTACTTGTGATTCTTTCACTATCTAGATGCAACCAGGACTAGATAATAAATCTAATGGATGTTTATGAGTTTTGGTGGGGGGGGGTTGCAAAGAGCAGGGAATGAAGGAAAGTATGCCCTGTATTTGAATGCATTCTCTATGTTGGGGAAACTTCCTGTTTTTTGAACCTTAATGAAAGACAGAACACACCTGCCATTAGAAAAATCAAAATGCTAGACTCACATTCTCAGGGTCCTGTGCAAACAAAACACAGACATGTGACCTCATCTGAGCTCACCTAACAAAACCAATCCTGGCTTAGCATTAGGAGCTAATAACCCAAAGAAGCAATGAGAAAGTAGATATCATCAGCAGAGCTAATAACATCCAGTCACTGAGGGCAGCAAGGCCAGCAATAAAAGAGACAATGTCCAGTTGCAGCACTCCTGGTAGCAGCAGGACACCCAGTAGACAGTTCTATAACATGATTTTTTACTCTGGTTCTGGCCATGCAGCCTCACACTGTCTCTGCCTGTTTTAAAAGTCCTCCCAGCAGGTCTGTCAGCCACACAATATATACACAGAATCCAACTACTTCTCATTTTTTCTGCTGACACCATCTCTGCAACAGTCTCTTGACTGGTCTCCCTGATTCAGAACTTGCCCGGCTTCGATCTGTTCTTTAGACAGCAGCCAGAGAGGCCCAATGAAAATATAAACCAGATTGAATTAGTTCTCTGCTCAGTATCCTTTAGAGACTTCCCATCTCATTCCGAGTAAAAGCCAAACTCATTAAAGCCAAACTTTTCAAGGACAACATGATCTGGGCACCACCGCACCTTGAATTTTGTCTCTTCCTACAGTCATCCTTGCTAGATTCCTTTTGGCCTCAGTCCTGCTGTGCCTCACACAAGTCTTCTGCTAGGATGCTCTTCCCTCAAAACACATGGGTTGCCCACAGTCACCTTCCTCAGACTTTCCCTAAACACTTTTCAGCAAGCCCATCTAAAGTTGCACATGCATATGCATGTACACATATATCTTATTTCATAGGAAAGCAGAAAAATGTTCAATTGCTCAGGGATAGTTTGATCTGAAAACTAGAATGTTGACTGAGAACTATAGTTTTTCCAAGAACAGATGTGGTACAAAATCATGCAAATTACGGCATCCTCCATAGATTTAATAATCAAAATGCACGAGGCAGAAAGACCAAATAATTAGGTAAATTGTGTAGCAGGCTGAAAAGACAGAATGTAATGTACAGCTTCCAGGTCTATATTAAGTTTACAGGTCCCCATATTCTAACCCCACACCTCAGAGCATCACATCAAAAGTCATGAAGATGGCTAACACAGGTAAGTTACATAGTAACATGGAATACCAGGCATCTCTAGACACAAAAGACCTGAACATGAGCTGGTTAAAGTCTTATCTTTATGCTTTTAACATAATTGAGTGATTCTAGTAAACCAGCTTTCAATCCTCTAAGCATTATTTTTCCTCATCAATAAAACACTAAGTAATATTACATGCCCTATCTACCCCCAATGGCCAAGGATGGAATCTTATAGAATAACATCCATGAGAGTGCTTTGCAGAATGAACAGCATATAACAACATCTTAAAAGACTGATGATGTTTGTTGATACTGTTTTGTTTCCACGCAGAATACAAGGCTTTTGCTTTATATAATGTTATGCATTAGTCTGGAATATTTCACTAGCTTACAACATAGTAGGAAAAAAAATTGCTCCTAACAATATCATGATTTGCTTTAAGTTTGTTGCTTTTCTACTTTTTTTTTTTTACAGCCTTATTGAGGTATAACTGACATACAAATGATTGCATATATTTAATATTTGATGAGTTTGTGCATATACATGCAACTGTATTATCATTACCACAACTGAGAAAATTAAGGTAATAAACACATCTATCATCTCCACAGGTCTCCTTGTGTCCCTTTGCTTTTATGGTTTTTTTTAATATTCAATATTTTTAATTATGATATTGTGGGGTACAGTTAAGGGTTAGGTGAGCCGGGCTTGGCCTGTAATCCCGCGCCTTGGGAGGCTGAGGTGAGTGGATTGCCTGAGCCCGCGGGTTCGAGACCCGCCTGGGCAGGCGAAATCTCATCTCTACAATAAATAAAAAAAATTAGCCGGGCGTGGTAGCGCACGCCTGTAGAT
>CAUYQG010178573.1:0-11206 GCA_963574415.1 Tarsius wallacei | reverse complement strand
CCCCCCCCCCCCCCCCCCCCCCCCCCCCCCCCCCCCCCCCCCCCCCCCCCCCCCCCCCCCCCCCCCCCCCCCCCCCCCCCCCCCCCCCCCCCCCCCCCCCCCCCCCCCCCCCCACACCAGAAAGAAACAAGTAGTTTGACTGATTATAGCAGAGATAAGAGGGCAAGAAAGGGTTGGGAATGACCCTCTCTCCCACCACCCCACCCCATTACAGCCAAATTAACCAGATTCATTTCTCACTTATTTAATTTTTAAACACTAAAAGCAAGGACAAAAGAAAATAACTAGACATTTCCAGGAATTCTGCAGGATAGTTTCCCTGAAAAAAAAATCTTGGAGTTTAATGCATCTGTTCCTTCCCAGTCCAGTAAGAGCCCATTAAGCTGAAGTTTAATTTTAGCTTTTTATAAAACGTCACTGTCATTTTCTTGAGGACAGAACACAGATCCAAAAGGACAGGCTAGGAAAAAAACAGTGAATTTGGGAGAAAAAAATTTTTTTTTCAGTTGTCAGAGACCCCTAAAAGAAAACAAAGTAACATAACTCTGTGTAACCAAGACAGGAATGTCAATATCTAGAGAGAGCTAAGAGAAGAAGAAATGAACAAGAATGAGGGACATTAGTTTTAGGAAAGAAAGCAGTTGCAAAGCATAGTTTCTTTCCAAAAGAAACAAAGAACCCTTGGGTTTATATAGCTTAGTTACAATCTATTCCCAAGTGTGTCTTCAAGGATCCTTATGAGAACCCCTGGGATGGCCAAAGTGGGTATAGTTATGCCCATCTTACTGGTGGGGCAACAGAGGTTCAAAGAATTTGAAATACCTCGCCAAGATTAATGCTGAGGACCAGGGCTAGGAGCTCCTAGCCTAAGGCTCTTTCCCGGGCAACCAACTTACCCACTGGAAAGGTGTGCATCCAGCGTCTTCTGTTGGACGTGAGCTTCATAGGCATTCGAGATGGGGCAAAGGGGTTAATCAGTGCCCGCTGGGGTGTGTAGCCACCAGGTCGAACATGTAGCATGGATTCTGCACTGCCGACATGGAACCTTCCCGGTGCACTGGAGTCTCGCTGTGGTGGCTCCATCATGTTCTCCAGAGCATCTGCCAGTTACCATGGAGTTGAGTCACAAAGAGAAAGCATAGAGTCATAATAAAACCAGAATGAGGCAGACTGATAAATCAAGTCTGACAAGAACCTTGGACATCATAAATGTCAGGGAGTGAGAGAAACAAGTAAAACTGCCATACTATAAAGAAAGGAAATAAGTTGGGTTTGCTCTTTAAATACTTGGGAGAAGGGGGTTCTGGTTCCTAAATTACTAACCCAACAAAGTCATACCCAAAACTGATAGGGAGGACCACACATTCCCTAGAGACCCTGGACTTTGAACTGGATGAAATGACTAAGTGACAAGACTTGAACAGTATATTCTCTAGGTGGCAGGAACAATAAAAATAGGTGTTTGGTAGTCAATGTGTTCACTAAGCCCATTTGATTTTCCTTTTTGGGTACACAGCAAAACTATAGCTCCCAGCCCTTTTGCACTGAAGCAAAATGACTTAGTTCTAGTCCACGAAACACAATTAGAAGTGCTAAGCTCCAATTCCAGGCCTAGACCACAATGATCTCTATATGTGTTCTCTATTCTCTTTTCCCCTTATGTGGCAACTTGGGAGACCAATGTTGATAACCATGGTAACCCAGGATAGAAGAAGCCTGGGTTCCTGAATGACTAGGTAGATTAGTACCCTCGCTCATTGACTCAGTGGACTAGGACATGAGTAAACAATCAAATGTTATTGTGTTTTTAAAAAAATTCTTAGGAAAAAAGAATGAAAGAAATTATCATATCAAGCCCTGATCAGGATAGGAGATGATATGATATTTAGACTCAACCTGTCACATCCAATAGCAGATAGGTCTCATTATGGAGATGGAGGTAACATGCCTGAGTGGATCAGAGTTGAAATCCACACCAATTCCCCTGTATGCATGCTATGTTCACTAAGCAATCACCCAGATTAGAAAGTGGGTCCAGCTGATGCAAATTCCAAGGAATCTAACTTGTCCGTCACTATCTACCCAATACCTAGCACAGGACTCCATACATCCTACTGTATTTCATTCCTCAAGTTGATTTGCATGCAAGAATGTTCAGCTCTCCATAAAAGGTATATTTTTCATTGTAAATTAATGAATCGATGCTCTGATTTGCCAAATAAAAAAGAATATGGTCTAGTTAGTTATTATGGAAATGAAAGAAGAAAACTCAATTTAAAAAATATGAGGCCGGGTGTAGTGGCTCACGCCTATAATCCCAGCACTTTGGGAGGCTGAGGTGAGATGATTGCCTGAGCCCACAGATTCAAGACCAGTCTGGGCAACTTGGCGAGATCTCATCTCTACAATAAATCAAGAAAAATTAGCTAGGTGTGATGGCAAGCACCTGTAGTTCCAGCTACTTGGAAGACTGAGGTGGAAGGATTGCCTAAGTCTAGCAGTTCAAGGTTGTGGTGGCCATGTGCATGCCACTGTACTCCAGCCTGGGAGACAGAGTGAGACCTCCAACTCAGAAGAAAAAAAAAAAGATGAGTACATACTTTTAAAAGAATGAAAAATAGGAGTTAGACATGAAATGAGGCAAAAATATGTGTAGGGGAACTATTTCTTATGCTACATTGCATCCGTAGGTGAGTGAGAATCCCTAACTCTAACAGAGAAACAGACCAGGCATAGTGGCTCACATCTGTAATTCCAGTACTTTGGGACGCGGAGGCCGAAGTATTGCTTGAAGCCAGGAGTTGAAGACCAGCCTGGTAAAGATAGCAAGACCCTGTCTCTACAGAAATAAAAAATAAAAAATGAGCCAGACATTGTGGCTGAGGCAGAAGGATTGCTTGAGCCTAAGAGATCAAGGCCGCAGTGAGATGTGATTGCGCCACTATACTCCTGCCTAGGCACAGAGCTAGACTTCATCTCAAAAAAAAACCCCAAAGCAAAACAGAGAAACACAAAAGTGGGGTCCTACAGACTGTGTTGCCTTATAAGATTCAAGTGAATTGCTTTTTGGCTCCTCAAAAAAACTCCCCAAAATTATTAAAGGACATGAAATCAATTCTACAATTTAGATAATTGTTTTAACCTGTTTTCAAAGCTACTTGGATTAAGAGCAATGCTTTCTCCCCAGAGATCTGGCTTTTAATCTAACAAAGGTTTTTAAGGGATTAATATTTAGCTACATTTACATTTTGTTATGAACCCTTCTTTTTTTTTTTTTGAGTCGGAGTCTCACTCCGTTGCCCAGGCTGGAGTGCAGTGGTACGCTCACGGCAATCCCAGCGTCGGCCTGCTGGACTCCGGTGATCCTTCTACCTCAGTCTTCCAAGTAGCCAGAACTACAGGTGCATGCTACCATGCCTGGCTAATTTTTTATTTATTGTAGAGACAAAGTCTCACCAAGTTGCTGGTTTTGAACCCATGGGCTCGGGCAATTCACTTGCCTAGGCCTCCCAAAGTGTTGGGATTACAGGCTGAGTCACTGAACCCAGCCTGTTATGAATCCTTCTAGAAAAATTACCAGCAAAATAGAAGTAATTGTCATGTAAACTTAGACGTTTCCAAAAAGTGAGAAAAAGCTAACCTAGAAAATTTCAGATTTATTAAAATTCTTCTGAATTCTATGGTTAATGGATACAGGTGATGTAAGTTAAATTCTATAGTCATATAATTATATATCTGCTCCTTTCTATTTTAGAAGTTCCTTTTCATACTTTGAATCAGTTAAAAAAGAATAAAACTTTTTCAGCAGTGAAAAATTTTCACAAGCCCTTAGCATAGTGGCTATGGTGGCTAATCTATAAAAGTGTCCTATTCCCAAATCCTGATATCCCTGGAGCCGATGGCTTTCCTTATTAATGTGCTGGTTTTGGGCTGGGCATGGAGGGTCATGCCTATAATCCCAGCACTTTGGGAGGCCGAGGTGAGAAGAAAGACCTCATCTCTACAAGAAATCAAAAAATTAGCTGGGCATGGTGGCACATGCCTGTAGTTCCAGCTACTTTGAAGGCTGAGGCAGAAGGATCGCCTGAGACCAGCAGGTGGAGGCTGCGGTAGCCATGAGCATGCCACTGCACTCCAGCCTGGGCAACACACACACACACACACACACACACACACACACACACACACACACACACACACACACACAATGTGCTGGTCTATAAAAGTGTCCTGTTCTCAAATCCTGACATCCCTGGAGCCAATGGCTTCCCCCTATGGATGTGCTGGATCATGGAAAATACTTTTTACCCTTTGGGGATTGTTCCGGGACAGCTGTGTGTGTTACAACATTCCTAAGTCTGTATTCCAAAGTCAGGAGGGGTATGCCTCCACCTATATAACATTCTTAAATAATGAAATTATGGAGAAGGAGAATGACTAGTGGGAGGATGTGGTTATAAAAGAGTAACATGAGAGAGTCTGGTGGTGACACAACAGTATATATATATATATTTTTTGAGTTGGAGTGTCACTCTCGCCCAGACTGGAGTGCAGCGGCTGCTCCCAGCCACCGCAGCCTCGACCTGCTGGGCTCAGGTGATCCTTCTGCCTCAGCCTTCCAAGTAGCTGGAACTACAGGCGTACACTACCACGCCCAGCTAATTTTTGATTTATTGTAGAGATGAGGTCTCGCCAAGTGCCCAGGTGGGTCTCAAACCCACAGGCTCAGGCAATCCACTCACCTCAGCCTCCCCAAGCGAGAGATTACAGGCTGAGCCACCGAGCCCGGCTAACAGTCTATATTTTAATTGTGGTGACAGTTACACGAATCTATATGTGATAAAATTGCATAGAAAAAAATATATATACACACACACACACATCCACACAAATAAGCATATGTAAAACTGGTAAATTGAATTAGCTTTGTAGATTGTACCAATGTCAATTTCTTGGTTTTGAGAGTGTAATGTCGTAATGCAAGATATAACCACCAGGGAAAATGAGCAAAAGGTACACGAGACTTCCCTGTAGATGCTTTGCAATGTCCTATGAATCAATATTTATTTCAAAATAAAGTGTTTTTATTTTTGTTTTTTGGTTTTTTTTTTTTGAGTTTGAGTCTGTCTTACTCTGTTGCCTAGGCTGGAGTGCAGTGGCACACTCACAGCTACTACAGCCTCAACCTGCTGGGCTTGGGAAATCTTTTCACCTCAGCCTTCCAAGTAGCTGAAACTATAAGCATGCACCACCATGCCTGGCTAATTTTTTGATTTATTGTAGAGATAAGGTCTTGTCAAGTTGCCCAGGCTGGTCTCAAACCCCTGGGCTCAGGTAATCCTCTCACTTTCACCTCCCAAAGTGTTGGGATTACAAAAGTGAGCCATTGCACCAAGCCCAAAATAAAAAGTGTTTTTTAAAGTCAGGAGGGACCTGTCCATCCTAGTTATAGTTGCTGCCAGAGGGATAAGATAAGATACAAGAAGAGCAGCACCTGTGTTTCTTTGTGCTAGACAAGTTAACAGGTAACTGACAGGAGAAACCTGAAAATGAAATATAGGACAGTGATTGTTTTAGGTATGGCACAAATGGAAATGACAAGGAAATAAGCAAATAAGAAAGGTATACAGTTATAGTAATGGGAGAAGAAAAAAGTAAACACAAAAATAGTAAAATATACACATACCTAACCACTAAGGTGATTCATACTCCTTGCACTGGCATGGAAAAAAGTAAGATGTGGAACTTAAACCCCACCCTTGACCACTTCCCTTCATCTCCCATCCCCTCACTACAGTAAGAAAGCTGTCCCTAGCTCTGCTTATGCTTCAGTTTTCTGACCTCTAGTACTGGTATAGCCCAAGGAGCTGCTGACTTCATACTGGTGCAGGTGCGGGTGTGGGATCATCAGGATGTTGGCACTCTTGCCCAGGGAGCTGTCATCAGAAGCCTGGCTCCTCACTTCCTCAGTGGGCAGTGCACGGCTTGGCAGGGAAGGGCTGGATGAGACATCACAGGAGCTGGCACTCTTTCGACTATGACTCTCCCGTTCTCTCACAGACCTGCTAGGCAAAAGACAAAAAGTTACCACCAAGCAAGGGATGCTGTCCCACCTCAACTTAAAACTCCAAAACCTATCACCAGACCAACCCACTTGGAAAGCTAATAACAAAAATCCCCAGTGTGATCTATGAGTGGAAAATATGTAGGAAGTACTCTGCCCTGAGCGGCCTGAGATGTTGTGTAAGAAAGGGGTGAAATGATGGACAGTTCTCACATAGCCAAAGTCCAGGGATCATAAAGAAGTGGCTCAGCCTGTAACCCCGCGCCTTGGAAGGCTGAGGTGAGTGGATTGCCTGAGCCTGCGGGTTCGAGACCCGCCTGGGCAACTTGGCAAGACCTCATCTCTACAATAAATCAAAAAATTAGCTGGGCATGATAGCGCACACCTGTAGTTCCAGCTACTTGGAATGCTGAGGCGGAAGGATCTCTGGAGCCCAGCAAGTTGAGGCTGCGGTGGCCGGGAGCAGCCACTGCACTCCAGTCTGGGCAACGGAGTGAGACTCAAACTAAAAAAAAAAAAAAAAAAACCTTACATAAGGAACTAAGCATAAAATTCAAGACCATAAAGTATTAGAAGAGTTGGGCTCGGTGGCTCAGCCTGTAATCCCAGCACTTTGGGCAGCTGAGGTGAGTGGATTGCCTGAGCCCGTGGGTTCGAGACTCGCCTGGGCAACTTGGCGAGACCTCATCTCTACAATAAAATAAAATTAAAAAATTAACCAGGCGTGGTAGCACACGCCTGTAGTTCCAGCTACTTGGAAGGCTGAGGCAGAAGGATCACCGGAGCCTAGCAGGTCGAGGCTGTGGTGGCCAGGAGCATGCCACTGCATTCCAGTCTGGGTGACAGAGTGAGACTCCAACTCAAAAAAAAAAAAAAAAAAGTATTAGAAGAAAAGACAAAATGTGCACCTATAACCTTGGGGTAGAGAGGATTTTCTTACACAAGACCCAGAAATTAATAGATTGGTATATCTAACTACAACACAATGAAAAACTACTATATGCTTTCGGCAGTGGCAGAGCCCAGGAGGTCAGTCTGGCTGAGGTTGATGCTCTTCACCCCCACCCACCTCCCCCTCCCTTGCCCTCACCCCCAGTAAAGCGGTGTGCCTCCCTCCCCCAAAAAGAGAGAAAAACTACTATATGACCAAAACACCACAGAGTAAACTTAAAAAGAAAGAATCAAAGAAAGAAAGTTCTTGCCCTCTGGGAATAACAAGCCTAAAAGAAACTCTGGGCCCAGTCCCATGAGAGAAAAATTCTGGAATTTGTGTACTTTGGCTAGAAATAGCATAAGGGTTCTCTCCTTGAAACAGTAACTTATAGCAAATAAAATGACTGGACTAAAGAGCCTAAGAACAAAATTCCTACTAATCTACATGGCTTGGCTTCCATTTGGCTTGTTTTAATTTAAATCATTTTCAAGGTTGCTTTCATACTGGGACCCAGGCTTTCCTAAACAATTTTTATATACACCCCTAAGTAAATATAGCAGAAAACCTGCAGGTGGCGAGGCGCTGAGCCCGGGATGGGCCAGGCAGCCTGAACACTTGAGCGTCATAGGCATCATAATCTACTTGGATGGGAAGGGCATTTTCAGATTCTTTTGGAGTCCCGAGAGCTGAAATACACAAATAATACAAATTGTGATCCAAATACATTTCAAACAGATGCCTTCAGAGGGTCTTCACCAAAATCTGCAAGTCACAGGGGATCATCATCTCCCCAAGAAAAAATGGAATAATATCCCATTCATCAGACTGCTGAGATTACATGACTTACATGACAAAGCAACATAGAAATAGTATAGCACCAAATAAAGGCAAAGTATTGATAGAATTGCATTCTTCTCTGATCCCTCTCTAAAAATATCACCTTCAGGTCAGGCACAGAGGGTCACGCCTGTAATCTCAGCACGTTGGGAGGCCGAGGTGGAAGGATTGCTTGAGCCCAGGAGTTCAAGACCAGCCTGAGCAACATGGTGAGACCTTGTCTCTACAATAAATCAAAAAATTAGCTGGGCGTGATAGCACATGTCTGTAGTTCCGGCTACTTGGAAGGCTGAGGCAGGAGGATTGCCTGAGCCCAGCAGGTCAAGGATGCAGTGGCCATGAGCGTGCCACTGCACTCTAGCCTGGGCGACAGAGTGAGACTCCAACTCAAAAAAAAAAAAAAAAATCATAATATGTTTAGTGCTTTAAAACTTTCTACCTGATCCCTACCAAAGACCTATGGGAAAGAAAAACAAAGTTTTGTCATTATCCATTTTGCAGCTAACAGAACAAAAACACAAGGTGGTTAAAAGGGTCTTTCAAAGCTGACCCAAAGAGAGCTCGGGTCTCCTGACTTTTCTGTGAAATTTTTATGCAACTTCACATAATTTTGTGGCTGTGAGTTAGTTGACTCCTTCTAAAAGTGATGAAAGAACATCTTAAAAAATACTCACCGGTATCACGGCCATTTTTTGCTTTCTCAGAGGCAGCCTGTAAAAGCAAAAAGATAATCACTCCTTCCTCTGCTAAAATAGAACTTATCATAAGGCACAGTATGTATGTGGCTGCTACCCAGGGCAAAGACCATGTCTTAACCTTCCTCATAACTGACGAAATGGCAAAAGCTAACATCTGACACCTAACTACCATGGTCCTTTAATTCCCACCTCACATCTTGGTTACTCTCATAATTCTGTCCAGTGGGAGCATGGACCCTACTTTAAAGGCAAGGGTATTTAATTCTAGAGAGGATAAGGGACTTGCCCAAAGTCACATGATTAGCAGGTAGCAAAGATAAAATCCAAGCCCAGATCTTCTCTGCAACCTCCTCTTGTGTTTGTTCTACCACAGCTAGGTCCCACCTGACCCAAGTCCTGAATGCTTCCCCCTTCACCACAGCACTGCCACCTGTCTGCCTACACTTAGCACTCCATGGATCACTCAAATGTGCTGAAATAGCATACAAAGGTAGAGAAAAAACTGATAGAGCTATTGCTTTTAAATTTTTCTTAATAAATCTTTTTGAAGACCCTTAAATCTTTCATTACAACACTCATTCTTGCTTCTTTAAAATAATCATGGTGTACAGAAATTCCTTCATGTTCTACTCTGTTGAAAATGGTTGTGATGAAGGCATAAAGCCTCAGAAGGCAGGAGAAGGCTCTAACTGGACGGAATTCCATCTCCTAGAACTTTACTACTTGAAATGGCCTATTTTAGGAGTCCCTGGATTCCACCAAATTAATAGTTTCCCTATTAGAAGAGTAACATTAACAGCCCTCCCCTAAAAAAGAAAAGGGAAGTAACCACCCTGACTCACAGCCACAAATAGAGCAACCTCAGAGAACTGAGCTCCACTAGAAACATGCAAAGGGATGAATACAGCCTGGCGTGTGGCCTATACACAAAACAGCTTTTCTTCTCACATTACATCGGAAACACTTGTTCAAGCTCTTAAAATTGACATTTTCATTAGTTGCAAATATATTTCAACAAGTGGTATTTCATGATTTAGTCGTTCATTGCTCTATTGTTTTCAATTTCTCACCACAATAAATAAAACTAAGCCCAGATCTATTGCATACAGCAACTTCAATTATTTGCTTACATCACATGCCCCCAAATGGAATTTCCTGGTTGAAAGTCATGAATATTTGCATTGCTCTCAATACACATGGCCTCTACTGCCAAACCCTTTTTTATAGTACTGTGATAATTGTTCAGGGTCCACTTATGAGTGAGAATATGTGCTACTCAGTTCTTTGTTAATGTGATAGATCACTGAGTATTATAGACTCTAAATCCATCCAAGTTGCTGCAAAGTTCATAATTTTGTCCTTCTTTATGGCTGTGTAATATTCCATCATGTATATGTACCACATTTTGAAAAAATCCAATCCACTTTTGATAGGCAGCATGGTGGGTGTCCATGTTTTTGTAATTGTGAATAATGCTGTAATAAGCATGTGCAGGTATCTTTTTCATAAAGTGATTTGAGTTTCTCCAGGTATATTCCCATATGGATCATATGGAAGGTCAATTTTTAGATCTTTTAGGAATTGTCACACTGTTTTCCACAGAGGTTATATAAGTTTACATGCCCACCAACAGTGTAGAAGTGTTCCCTTTTCCCCGCATCTTCTCCAGCATCTGCTGTTTTCTGACTTACTGATGATGGCCTTCGTGACTGGAGTTAGCTGGTATCTCAGTGTGACAAATTTCTTAAACTGTTTTGACCATGGGGGGGATGAGGGTAACTCAGAACTAAAATAACCACCTCAATGTGTGGCAGTCCACAAAGGCTCTGCTGGTTGGTAAAACCTACCTTCTTTCCTGCCAGTTTTATTCGTGGGGTGAAACTGTTACAAAAGAGCTGGCTTTTGGACGTGTAAAAACTGTAAAAACAAAAACAAAACAGGGTCATGAATCTAAACTCCTTTTATTTTAAACCTCAAGACACAGTTGAAATCCCAGGCATGGATCAGCCCTCCTGTAACAGGCTTTGTTTTTAGGCTTCACTGATATTCCCAATTCTAACTTTTTTTGCAAAAATGTTGCAATAAAACATTGATTATGTTTTTAATTGATGTGCTACTGTTTTTTCTCATAAATTGTTGCATGTGTGCCAGTCCTAATTCCTAACTGGATTACAATATCTTCCTTGTGGCAGGGATTAAATCTATTTACATCACGATACTTTTCACCTTGATACTTGACATGAGGCTGAACCCAAGGGATGTCCTTATCACTCACTGATTGATTAGTACTTAAGCAAGAATAAGCAAGGCAAGACAAGACCCACTAAGTCCCAATCCCTCTGAAAAGCATCACATAGTGAAGTCAGGTACATAAGAAAATTAGAAGCCGGGCTCGGTGGCTCAGCCTGTAATCCCGCGCCTTTGGGAGGCTGAGGTGAGTGGATTGCCTGAGCCCGCGGGTTCGAGGCCCGCCTGGGCAACTTGGCGAGACCTCATCTCTACAATAAATCAAAAAATTAGCCGGGCGTGGTGGCGCGCGCCTGTAGTTCCAGCTACTCGGAAGGCTGAGGCGGAAGGATCGCCAGAGCCCAGCAGGTCGAGGCTGCGGTGGCCGGGAGCGGCCACTGCACTCCAGCCTGGGCGACAGAGTGAGACTCCAACTCAAAAAATAAA
>CAUYQG010178571.1:0-17369 GCA_963574415.1 Tarsius wallacei | reverse complement strand
ACATTTGGGTTTTTTTGTTTGTTTGTTTGTTTTTGAGTTGGAGTCTCACTCTGTCACCCAGACTGGAGTGCAGTGGCCGGGAGCCACAGCCTCGACCTGCTGGGCTCCGAGATCCTTCCGCCTCAGCCTTCCGAGTAGCTGGAACTACAGGCGCGTGCTACCACGCCCGGCTGATTTTTTGATTTATTGTGGAGATGAGGTCTCGCCAAGTTGCCCAGGTGGGTCTCGAACCCCCAGGCTCAGGCAATCCACTCACCTCAGCCTCCCCAGGCGCGGGATTACAGGCTGAGCCACCGAGCCCGGCTACAACTATCTTCTAATGTGGGGATTATGGATGATAAAGGTCTGTTCATCAGAGTTTACAAGTTTATTGGGGCATATTTATTTGATATTCTATTTCATCCCTGTGAAGAAAATGCCTTTTTAATAGAAATTGAGCATTATGTTGAGAGACTTAGAACCAAGAACAGCAATATTTCCTACGCATGGGGCTAAAGAAACACGTTTGGAAAAGCATCCCTTTTGTTGATTTGACTCTTCTCTTGTCCTTGCTCATTCTCATTTTAAAGTTGCTGTTGCCTGGGAAGTACAGTCCCCTTCGAAGAACTATTCAAAATACTTGAAGTTTAATTATTAGATAAAAGTTAACATCTGTATATGCTCAGTATAACAAAAGGCTCTAAATTGAACTCAGGTCCAGGAATTCTTATTTGGTTTTCAACAAATATTAATTGAGAACTAAATATGTGTCTGGCATTATGCCGGATACTAGCACAACAGGCAGAATTATATTAACATCTTAACCAAACTAAAAATAATGCAATAGTCATCTCTTTAGATCTCAGAATCCTATAGATCAGTTGAAACAATAATTTCCAGGAAAAAAAATTGTGCCTAAAATGGACTAGTATATTGCTTCCAAGAAAGGAAAACACCATGATCCTTTGCCTCTGATAATATGCCGTTTCAGATATTGTATAGATGTCAGAGAAAGTGCTCCAAAGAGAAAAAGAGGGAACTTGTAGATGGCATGAAACAAAGAGAACAGCAGACCATTATCTGACATCCCACCTGTTGACTAGATAGTCCCAATTGAGTTGTATCCAATTCCAGGCCATGCTCTTCCCATAGCTGTTATATGAGATATATCGGATGACTGTAAACACATCCTGAGTTTTAATAAGGTTTGTATCCTTGAGCAAATCCAAATACCTAAAAGAAGCCAAACAGAAAAACAATTCAAAATGAACTTTTAATGTTCACCCTTAGTTAAATTTCAATACCAAATAGTTCTCATTCCAGCAATTCAATTCTTGAGGCATCAAATGACAAAGTTAATTAAATATGACAAAGGATGAAAAACAATTTAAAGTTTTCCAGTATATTTCACTGTTTTTAAAGAACAACCTATGAATTTGAGGACTAATGAAATGTAAACTATAGGCACATTTTAAAAATTAAATTATTTTAGAAATACCAAAAATAATGAAAACACAGAATTTTAACCATTAACCTTTAGAAGTAGCGTTCATTGAATAAAGCAATTCATTCACTTATTATCCCACTGCATTTAAAAAAAGGAATCAGGAGATTAAGATAAAATATGTATGCCCTTAATTTCTACAGGATAATAGTAAAATTTTGTTTGTTCTTCCCTAGACTATAGGAAACAACCTTGTAATGCAACCTATATAGTTAAATTAGTTGGCTATTATAGGATAACACAAATAAGTACAAGATAAATTAAATGACCAAATGGATATATTTTATTAAATGTATTCCATGGCTCTACCTAGAGTCGTGTTTCTAGTCCATGACCTAACAAGTGAATATTGTATACAAAAAAGTGTTTCCAAATAAGATAAGCACATATTTTATTTACTGTGAGAAGGGCATCTCAACAATAGATGTCTATTGCTGATAGACCTTCTATATTTTCATATTATCCAAGTCTTGCTGCCCCATGGCATCCTACCCACTGGCTCAATTAATTCTTATCTTTAAAAGGATAAGAGATAATAACTACAACAAAGGATCACTATTTGGGATAGTTTTGAGTGTTAGCCTTTGTCAAGGAGAAAATACATTTCTAAATTCTGTATGTTTTTACTATATATCAAGAGCCCTAGCATGCTTAACTATAGAAATGTATCCTAAGTGAGACTGGAAAAAACTCAAACCTTAAAGGAAGTTTATCCCACATAAGAAACTGGCAAACACCAACTCCTAGAGAAAAGGCCTATAATTTAGTGTCTACCTTTGTGCTGTGCCAAAATGGCACAGGAGAGTGATAGTGCATCCAAGACAAGGTGAGATGAATAGGTTAATGGGCTAAGATGATTCTCCTGGATCCTTTGACTTGTGAGTACTGTGTAGGAGGACCTAGAAGTTTCTTCATCCTATCAATAAGAGGTAGGGATATTGGAAGGGCTGCTGAGAAAATGAAAATTCCACACATCGCAGGTACTTCAAGAACAAAAGCAAATGACTAAGACCACAGCTTTCATCTGTGGATGATGGACAGTACTCCAGCAGGTAAAATATGATCAATGAAAACTCGGTGGACTCTGGTTCAAGACCAAAATAGGTAAGTACCTTAAGGCAAAAACAACAAAGACCAGAGGTTTCTTTCTTTCTCCATCATCACAAGGGTGACTTATGTCTTCCAATACAGAAAGAACATGAGGAAGGGATGGAAACTCCAGAAGACTGAACATTTACTCCAAGAGAACATTTAACTCTATTTAAATTAGAATTCTAGTTTAACAATTTATTTAAAAATTAGACTGACAGACAAAAACAGTCAGCATCAGCTGTTCCCTCTTACTGACTCATCACCCAACAGTGTGAGAACTCTTAGGAACAATCAGATAGGAAATTAAGATACTACATTTTCTTTGTACTTGCAGCTGTGTGGGTAAATATACTTATATGAAAAGACAACACATTTGTCATATGTTTCAGATAAGAAAGGAATTCCAAAGAAGCTTTTACTGAGGCCTGGACTTGCTGCAGAACCTTCTTTCACTCTGGTGATTATCCAAAACTGAAAGACTTTGTAAATGGCAGAAGTAACACACCATATGTAGGATATTCTGCCTCCAAATTTTTTAAAAAACTTATTAATCCCACTAAAATAATCTTTGTGTGTGTGATAAGTTGTGCAATGTGCAGGAACTTTCTTTTATATAGGAGGGAATATTGAGACATCCTCTAGACCATTGTAATTCTAGAAACTGCACTAAAGTAATGGGCTTTTTATGCAATTTATCTCCCACCCTCTAGTTTACAAGAGTCTTACTAAGGCAACTAAAGTACTTGCTTTTTTTTTTTTAATCAGATACAATCAGCACAATGCCAACAGAGTAATGGACCAGTGAGATGCTTTGTGGGATGCCAAGTTGATCAAGTTCTTGATGGATTTTCATGGCAGAGAGATGGGGAATTGATATACAACCCTGAGGTAGGATGGTGAAGGTGTACTGTTGTCTCTGCCAGGTAAAAGCAAACCATTTCTGGTAGTCTAAATTGGTATTACATTATAATTTACTATTTACATTCTCCCTCTCCAATGAAGTTATAAGTCTCTCAAGGATGGATATTATGCTTTATTCATTTTTATTTCCACATCCATATATCTATACATAGAAATGACACCATAAGTGTTGGTTAAATGGATAAAGTAAATAACTCAGACACCATAACTAAGTCAATAATGAATTAAGGCAGAAGTTAGTTGATTCAATGCATAGATGTGGAGTTAGAAAAGACTCATAGATGGGCTTCAAGTGGTCTTTGTGCCTTCTGAGTGGAGTGTAAATATGTGTGTGTGTGTGTGTGTGTGCGTGTGCGCTTGCGTGCATGCACACACGTACACAAACACACTGTGGCAGACACTCTTATTTTTCTACTGGCAGAGCTCAATTTTGTTCTGGTATCATTAGATATCCTTGATTTGGGTAAGGTAGGCTTCTACACCAGCCCTAAAGAATCCTAATTGACTCAAATCAGTCAAAGGCATTCACATTCATCCTAGTCAGCAAATGATCAAATAATAGAACCAGAATGTGAGCCAGAATGATCCAGTGTGACCCAGTTCTGTCCTTTTGGCATAAAAGACAAAACCTTGTGAGGAGACTCTTGGTTTCTGTCCTTCCTTCATTATTTTTGCATTATCTACATAAATACAAAATATTTCAGCCATGCTCAGTGGATCATGCCTGTAATCCTGGCACTTTGGAAGACCAAGGTGGGAGGATTTCTTGAGCCCAAGAGTTTGAGACCAGCTGGAGAGACCTTATCTCCAAAAAAAAAAAAAAATTCAGAAAATTAGCCAAAAGTGGTGGCACATACCTGTAGTCCCAGCTTCTCAGGAGACTGAGAAAGAAGGGTCACCTAAGCCCAGGAATTCAGGGCTGCAGTGAGCTGTGATCATGCCACTGCACTCTAGCTTGGGCAACAAAGTGAGATTCTGACTCCAAAAAAAAAGAGTTTTGATCTCCAAAAGTCATGAGGCATCCAAGGTGTTGAGCATAACAAAACAGAAAGAGGAGTCTAGGTCCTGAATGAAAATGTGGGGTCACTGCACACAATTAGAAATGTTTTCACACGAGATTACATTTCTTTATTGTTTAAATCAATATTACATGGATATTTTGTTACTTTCAGGAAAAATAATTTTAATGGATTTATGTGTGTATGAAAAGGCATCTTCCTTTAATCAGTCACACACATATAAAGTGTTAAATACCATTCATATAAATGAAATAAAAGCCCAACTTACCTTGACAAAAGAGTGACATTTTTCACTGATGCTAATCCATAGAGAAGTTTTTCTTTTTCTTGAGCTAATGACGTATGCTGGTATTGTTCAAGAGTAAAGTTCCATGAAGACTCATTGCCAGAGTTCTGCATTCCATACCGATACACCAGAAGCCTAAGATTTACAGGAAGGCTAGAAGAAAAAACTGTGTTCAGAGATTTCAATGACTCTTTTCTCAGTGGAAAGTCTTCTAGAAATGAAAACAGGCAAGTAATCACCTTACAGTACCACTTAGCCACGTCTCAAATAAATAGGAAGCATTGTTCAAGGTGTCTCTGTCTCCCATCTTGCATGCAAGCCCTAACACGGAGGCACGGAGTAACCTTCAAAAACAAAAACAAAGTCAGGTCCTTAAGCACTTTTCAACATGTCTTAAAACACACTAATATTAAATGAATATTAATTTTAAAAAGGTGAGAAATAACTTTGTGAGGTGGTTTCCAGTATCATTCCATCCCAGAGCATCTGCAATGGGCTTCACTTGACCTTGGAAGTATTCCTAAAATAAAAGCATAATGTACAATGAGTAATAATTTACTATTTATCTACAGTATCCCAATTATTATCATCTTTAGCACCCTGTTCTAATCTATTTTCCTACTAGTTCAGAGAACTTTGGACTTGCTTTTAGGAAAAGAATGTATTCAATTTTTATCACTCTGCAATTTTGCTTCAATCCTGAAGACATGAACCATCCTGGATCTTTCTGTAATGTTTTATAAAACTTTGAGTAAGTCCCTTTTAATCTCCATTTCTTGGTTATCAGAGAAAAAAAACACCCAGCATACCTTCTGCACTAAAAAGGTTGTTGAAGTATTGATGAAATAATAAAAATAACTGTTATTTGTATATTGCCTTAGGATTTAAAAAGCACCTTTTTATTTTCTAATCCTCACTACCTATTACCATAGACAGGTAAGTGCTGACATTCCTATGATACAAAGGAAATTAAGATTCACAAATATTAAATCATTCATCCAAGATCTCTCATTTAGTAAGTGCAAGAGCTAGAGATCTGAATTCAGAATTTGTTTAAAATTAGAAATATCCTTCCAACAGAAATCAGAAAGAAAATAAAAGATTAGAATGACTATCATATAATCAACTCTAAATGTGGAAAAACCAGCAGGACGGGATATACTTATTATTTATGATTTAAAATATTGTATATTTTAATCAAGATATTATTTACTGTATTCCTTCTAATGCCAAAATTTATCTTATTTCAGTGGTATACAGGACATCAAATACTGTTATACCTCAAATTGAGAAAGAATAGACAGCACATCTTTGGTTTGATTAGTCAAGTCATTGCACTTTCCTTTGACTCCACCTAGCAAGCAGATAGATATTTGTGTACCCAGTAGCTCCTTCTCTCTTAAAGCATCCTATTCTACTAATAGCTAAACATTTACTTTCATAAGATACTGCAGCACAGACATCACCTCAATCACAGGGTATATCTCTTTATCGTCTTCAAACATGCTAATGATGTAGGTTATAGCTGAAATGACTCTCTGCCATGGTAAAAACTCCTTTTCCATTTTGAGATACTTGGTCAAGTTCAGAGCCACCTTATAATCTAGAAGTTGAGCTCTGAGAAAGAAAAAAAAACCAGTTTTTAAAAAACCATAGACTTTACTTTCTGGCAGACACAAAAATTACTAATGTGGTGAACAAAGCATTCCATTTTAAGGAGGATTCTTCCATTAAAAATTAAGGAATTACATTTATTGTTGAGGCCCAATCAAAAAGTTTTGTTCAAAATGATATATTAGTACTTTCATACATTCAATCGTAAGGAGGAAGAAAGACATTAAGATGTACATTTGAAAAATCTCTACAGCAAAATTTCAAATTAAACAAAAGCTACTTAGCTGTACAGTTAATACTGATAAATAGAAACTTTTAGATTTTAGGTTCACAAGCTGATTATAGTATACAAATGCACCATTAGAA
Organism: Tarsius wallacei; assembly: GCA_963574415.1. Classification (NCBI taxonomy): domain Eukaryota; kingdom Metazoa; phylum Chordata; class Mammalia; order Primates; family Tarsiidae; genus Tarsius; species Tarsius wallacei. The sequence continues at coordinate 10,588 of CAUYQG010178571.1, read as the reverse complement.
ATGTATTTTATTGAAATTATTAACATTAGCTTATGAACAGGAAACATGAATAATAGTAATTGTGAATCCTGAATGCTTCAAATTGAACTTATATTTTCCTTTATAGCCTCTTCTTTCTCATACATTTCCCAGTAATTCTCATAAATAAAAGTAGATGTTTCTCTTCCAGAAAATGTGAAGATATTATTGACACTTCAAAATGTAAAGAATTCAATTTCTTCTGCTTTTGAAGGAATTTTAGAATCTTTTGAAATCACGTTCTCAGGAACCTGCCATACTTTAAATTTTAGCCTCGCTTGTATCCTAGATGAGAATTGTGTCTTAAATTAAATTTTAAAAGTTTAAATTAAGAATGATTTGTATTGAATTTAGGAATATTGGTACATTAAGTGCTATTGTATTTTAGACCATTTTAAAAATAAAGAATAATGAAGAAATAGATAGGAATGAAAACCTTTCATAGCACATGATTTGTATGGACAAGATATGATACAGAGTTTGTTTTCAGTTCAGAGAGCTGATTTTTACTCATATCTTCTTAATTCCTGATTTTTATATTTTTATTTATTTTTTGAACACTCAATCTTCCTTAATAAAAGTATAAATAATATTGGAGTGTTTTATTGAGAATGTTAAGCAAAAAAATTATAGAATTGTGTGTTGATGTTTGAAACTTAGCTGGAAATTTTCTAACTTTGATGATTCTCTATTTTCCTAGATACAGCAGACTATGTCCAATCAATATTTTTGTAGGAAACCTATAAAGAATAATTGTCACTCTGAGGTTAAAATAAGTGAGGAGATGACTGAAAGTTAAGGAAGAATGACAGATTCTTTGGTCAGAAACCAAGTGGGCTGCACATATCCAGTAGGTGAAAAGATTGGGAGAAATGGGCATTGGTTACTAGGGCCAGAAGAATTGGCTAATTGAGTGGCATAAGTAGAAGTAAGGAAGGAATCCAATGATCCAAAGGTCCTGAATAAATACTATGTATTCAAATGCTTGAAAAATCAACATCCTATTCTAACACCTTATTTTTTTCCAACACACTTGATAGCTGAGCAAGAGTCCTGCTTTTGAGTCATTTGTTTTAAGTCTAAGTCACAGGATCAGAACACTGGAGTGGGAGTGAACTGTTGCTGGTTGATATTATATTGGTAATGTTTTGAGGATTAAGCTGATGCACTTTTAATCCCCCACAAAGCATGTTGCTTTGCAGCTCCTACCCATTGAATCAGTAGTATTTGGTACATCAGAGGAAGAGTGATATCATTTAGAACAAGAATTTTGAAATTTGAGCATAGATCAGTGACACCTGGAAGGTTAGTTAAATACATACTGTTGGGCCCCACTCCCAGAATTTCTGATTCAATAGGTCTGAGGTAGGTTCCGAGAATTTGCATTTATCCCAATTTCCTAGGCAATGCTGTCACTGTCGGGTAAGAACTAATTTTTAGCGCAAAGACATCTGCAGTGACCTGCCTAGATGCCCTTACAGTGCTGTGCTGGCTGCTGTTTCCTCCAGAGAATAGCCCTTGGCCAAAGACATCCATCCTGCTTAAGAGGTTTTGTGCTCCCCTCTCCCCAACCGTTGATTGTCTGACTCAGAAATTCAAAAGATCAGCCAGCTTCTCTCAAGGTGGACCCACCCTCTGGTACAATTTATAGTTTCTAGGGGAATCTGGCACAGTTAGCCTCCAGCTGGGACCACATTTTGCTCAGCTTTCCCCCTTTCCCTGTGCTGCTTCTCTCGTTCCCTCTCTCATGAGAATACTTTCCAAGCCACCATGTGTACACTTGCATCCATTTCAGACTCTGCTTCTAGGGAATCCGTTAAGTCCATAGACAAAAAAAAAAACAACCTTCTGAAGGGCCAGACTTGGTCGAGAATTTTCTTTGTTCAAAAAAAAAAAAAGACTACATAGTGAGAGCCGAGCATGGGAGACTTAAATCATAGAATTTAACTATAATCTATAGCACAGAGAGGATAGACACTACAACTAAAACGGAGATGAAGACAAAGAGGTCATATGAGAGCATTCTTGTTCTTCTGTCTTAGACTACGGCATCTAGGAAGGCTGGGAGACTCTTATAGCAGGTTCGTTTCTTGTTTTCCTGGGTATAACTTTTGGAAAGACCGCACAGTCCTTCTTAGAGAAGACTGAGATAAGTATAGTGTTTTATCAAACATGGCTCTTTAGAGGAACAGTGAAATGGTTGAGAGAGGTGCTTGGATGAGTGAAACTGATCCCATGTGCTTGCGTTCTTCAGCAAGACCTTCAGGTGGTGTAAGTGCATTAAAAAGTTCCCAGCTGTCTAGTCGTTCAACCTGAATGTGCCAATTAAATTCAGATTTCTGACTTAAAACAATCCATTTGTAATTAACTAAATATCTGTTGGGTTCTTTTCCCATTCTCCTTCTTCCTCCTTCCTTTAAGGTAGTTCATGAGAGGATGGGAAAAGTTGCTTATAGAGTTCTGTGTTGTTCTTTGGTGACTTCTGCAAATACTTACAAAAATGTTAAAACCCAGTATACCTAGAAGTTCATAAACTTGGCTTGGCTTGTAAATTATTGAATTTAGGAATACTGGGTCCTTATTTGCTAACTTGGCCCTTACCTTTGGTATCCTTGGAGCCACTGATTTTTGAATCCTGGATAAAATTCTAATTGAATCATTATCTCAGGTGGCCTTTTAAGCTGTCCTCTTTGCCTTTCTTCCCTCACCTACTCCCTCCCACACATGCTTGCCAGCCAATAGTCTCGGCTTTCCCTTATGTTACTACGCCTCCCACTCCTGGCTGTAGCAAACAGTGGACTACAGAAGACAATATAAACTAATTGTGAAGAAAAAACATGCTACTGTGACAAGTGGAGAAAAAAGAATTGTTCTGTCTCAGTTTTGGCAAGTTACCAAGACCAGTGCCCTTGGCCTGTTCGCCAAAGAAAGACACAGGATCCTAAAGCAGGACTAACATGGTCAAGAAGAGGCCTTTGTGATCCTTAACTGAAAACCCACTGCCAGTCTACAAAAGAGGTTGGAGAGGCTTAGGAGAAAAGTGAGACATTTTAGTATAAGGTTTTTGGAGAGTACTGTCAATATACTGTAAATGTTCTCCCCTCCAACAGAGAGAGGTACAATATGATTTTCTGTTAGATTAAGCCTAAGGAATAGGGGTTCAGTGGGACAACTTTAAGAGTTTTACCTGTATTTCCTGGAGCTTGGAGGCACAGTGGCCTGGTGTCTGACACCCTAAGGAATCTAAAAGAGAGGCTGTTTGGCTAGTGCTCTGACCTCAAAGTAAAGAGACAGGACTGCATGGGGTGGCCTGTCCTTCCAAACATTGTCAGGTCGAAGAATACCTGAAAACTTCCTAGGGACTGGAAGTGGGTCAGAGGTTTTCACTTACCCACCTCAAAGGAACTGCAGGAGGAGGACCCTTAGAGATGGAATGGACATGGGTGGAAAAAATCCCATGAGAACACCATATTAGGAAAAGAATCAGCACTGAACATCTACAAAGTTCAGAGAGGACCAAAAGTAGACAGAACATCAGGCTCTTTCTTCTTCTCTCTTACTCTTTCTCCCTGCTCTTCTTGCCTTAGCATCAGAGGGACCAGGGGCAGTTTGGTGAGCAGGAAGATGTAGAAATCCCAAGCATGGAAATGAAGAGATCCGTTGCCCCATTCCCACCGCCGGTGCCTGGCCTGAAACTGGACTGAGTTGGGGGCAGGGAGAAGCTCTAAATTAGGTACATCCAACTCACAGCCCACAGGCCACATGTGGCCCAGGACAGCTAGTATTACAGCCCCACAAAATATTTTAACGTAATGTGTTTTTTAGCATTTATTTTCTTCATCACCCCACGTGGAGTTCCATTTTTGAAGTTCACACTTACGCCTTATTCATGACATTGCTTTTTGGCAGCATACACATTTGTGAGCAGCTGTTTTCAACTATGAAGCACACGAAGAACAAAATTTAAACAAACATTTCTGATGAGCACCTTGAGAACTCACTAAGAATTACAACCACTTCCATCGAACCAGACATTGATAGACAAGTATTACAAAAATAAGGTCAAATATATTATATTATGTTATTTTATATTATATCATATTATATTATATTATATTATATTATGTGCAGCTCAAGACAATTCCTCTTTACTTGATGTGACCCAGAGAAGCCAAAGGGCTACTCAATGTGGCCAAAAGATTGAACACCCCTGCTTTAAATTAAGTAGAAAGCTTTGATGATTGTACTTGACTGGGTATATTATAGAACTGAGGATTTGGTTGACCTAGAAGTGATGGAGTAAATATTTATTCCATATGACCAAAAGAGTCATCTGCCCAGCCAGGGCAGTAAGAGTACAAGCTCCTCAGATCAAGTTCGAAGAGACGGAAATAAAAAATACATTTATTTTCAGATGCACCCTTTTAGTCCTGATTATTAAACATGCTACTAACATTCCTTTTAGAACACCTCAGTAGATCTGTGTAAATTCTAATCCTGCCACAAGCACTACCTATTTACACATTTCTGCTTCTCTCACCCCTAAAGTTTCACAGTAGTCTTAGCTTAAATGGTTTTGTACACTGTCCTCTCAGCTCTAATCAACTTTTATGAAGTCTGTTCTTTTCTGAGTCCCATTATCCTCATGTGTTACAGAAGGAAATTGTGCTAGGTATAGTTCAGGTATTTTCCAGCTTGGTTGTTTTGTGATTCTATATATTTTGATTTTCAATTTTGTTTCGCTTTCTTTTTTTTCCACGGCTCTTCAAAATTTTATGGGGCCATTGCCAAGGAGTTGAGCAAATGCAGGAAAGTCTTTTAATAGTGTAAGTTATTTGCTTTATACTCAGTTCCTCAGAAAGAGCTGTTCAGGAGGCTTTTACTTCATCTTAGAAAAAAAAGAACCATCTGCATTGTAATGAGAATTAAAATGTGGCAATATTGCAGTTCTTTGTAATTGTTAACAGCCAAGAAGTTGAGCTCTGGAAAAGGTCATGGGACATTCTCAGGTGTTTAAAAAAAACCTAAATGATTCTACTATGTTTTAAAATACTTATTGATCATCTTCTTTTACCACTTAACTTCCCACCATCTACACAGAACCTGACACATAGTAGGTGCTCATATTTATTAAAAGAGGGAATGGTATACTGTAATGAGTGAAAATAATTAATCAATTACATATCTAGGAGATTAAACTATCTACAGTGGGGAAACAGATTGCAAATTCCAAAAAGTTTTTCTAAATGCATCTTTGTGGCTACTAATCGGTAGTGGATGCATTTTGGTCAAGAAACACAATTTATTGAGCACTTTCTACATGCTAGATAATCTTTTGGGTACCTTATATCTGTCACCTCATTTACTCCTCACAAGTCTTATAAGATCATCTCCATTTTAATAACAAGGAAATTGAGCCAGACAAAGGTTAAGAGACTCAATCAAGGTTTTATGGAGCCAGAATTTTAAAAAGGCTCAAGAACCTTTTTCTAACTCTATAATTCTTTCCTTTAAAAATGTCAAGACTTCCTGACTCTCAATATACTATCTTGGAAGTCTATGTAAAATAGTTTTCCCATGCCTTTAGTACTAGTAATTATACTAAATGGTACCTTAATTCTGACCAGTCCTAGAGCATATGGTTCATTCTTCTCACCCCAATGACCTGAACAAGATTTGACAAATTCTAGCCATAAAATCTTACTATGGGCTTGGACTCAGAGAACTAAACTATGAAACACATTGCTTGTCTTTTTATGAAATCAAATTTTGAAGGTGCACTTTTGAGCATTTGCAAGTATCACTCCTAATCAGTTCAAGGACTCTGATATAGACAAGCCATACTCAAAGTCAATAGAGTAGGTGGGCTTTTGTGTGTATGTTAAGGGCTAATATCAGTATTTTGACTATAAGGCTCATATGAACTTTTAAAAAGAGAGTTAAGAAAAACACTAATGTTTTAAATCATGGCTTTAGATACTTTAAGCTAGAATTGATTAATGCTTAAATGTTGTCATTCATTTTTTAAAAAAGATTTATCACAAAACTTACAGTATTTTAAGTACCCTAGTCTCATTCCAAAACTCACCTTGCCAAGGCAAAAGCATCATCAATAAGACTTGCACGATCAGCAGAAGAGAAGTCCTGGGAACAGGAAAAAAGAGAGGTAAGAAACATGGTTCTTAAAGCAAAGCATACTGAAAAAAATTAATATCATTAAGATATTAATTTTAATGATATGCTGTTCTTAAAAAAAAAATAATAATTCCTAGCCATTGCTATCTCTTACCGTGTGGTTCCAGGAAAGAAGTGAAGCTATCGTGTCCCAAGTAGGTACTTCATAATTTACACGATAAAACCCAATGTGATCTGGGTTTATTTTGAGAAAACCATTTCCACTAGGATTAGCAGAGTTCAAAGTGATTCCTGTGGTAGTAAATAAATACTAATGAGAAGCATGTTTGCATGTACTGTAAACACAGAGAAATTAGACCCAGAGGGCAAAAAGGAAAGAAATATTAGCTCAAGGAGTCAAGTTTGATTGGGATCCAAAACCCCAAAGCCTAATTCTTACTTAGTTGCCTAACTTCAGAATGTCAGTGTAGTGAGGGAGCTAAAAAAGAAGTAAGTAATGTAAATAAGTGTCCTGTAATTTGTGACTGAGGCTTCTTACTGGCAGAAGCTTGCCAAATGAATGAAATAATTTTGTGCTGGTCAATCCTTCAATAAAAGAAAACAAACAATGCCTAAACACAGAGAAGTCCATGCCTTCAGGGGCAGTTCATATATTCTTAATTATAATGGATTAATTACACGAAGAATATTCATTGGGGCAGCCTGGGAAGGGGGGGAAATAAAAATGTAAACACTTTAAAAAATACTTTGTTTGTTAAAATCAACATTGAAGTGGATGGAAATGGCCATTGCTAAGCAGAATAGTACACTGAGAATTAGTAATACTTTTATTTTTTTGAGTCGGAGTCTCAGTCTGTCACCCAGGCTGGAGTGCAGCGGCATGCTCACGGCCACCCCAGTGTCAACCTGCTGGGCTCCAGTGATCCTTCCACCTCAGCCTTCCAAGTAGCTAGAACTACAGGTGCGCACCACCACGCCTGGCTAATTTTCTATTTATTGTAGAGATGAGGTCTCACCAAGCTGCCCGGGCTGGTCTCAAACCCACGGGCTCAGGCAATCCACTCGCCTCGGCCTCCCAAAGTGCTGAGATTACAGGCTGAGCCACCAAGCCCAGCCTGGTAATACTTTTTAAATGCTATTGCATCAATAAGACCTACAATAGAACTGAAATGCAAATGTAACATTCTTGATTTTGTAATCTATTTCATACTTGCTCTTCCAATTTTATTTGTCTTTGTAAAGTCATCTACTTCCTTATTTCAGTTGGTTATACCAATGCTTTTTCATTAGCGGATTTACCAAATTAACTTTCTTTCTAAAGTAGCATCCAGTATTTATATAGGACTCTAGCATATACATTTTAGAAGCCCAAAATTCAAAGAACAGAGACTTATATTTCAGGTAAAAGATATGCACTTAAAATAATAGTTATGTTCTGCCATGACCAGTGTTCATTAGCATTACTCCTATGCTTTTCAATTCATATACTCTTGTTTACATGGACAACATACAATTTAAATAATGGTAGAGGAACACTTAGTATATTTGAGAAATTCAAGTAGTTTAATGTAGTGACAATGTAGTGTGTGATGTTGGAAAATAGGAGATGAGGCTAGAAATAAAGTCCAGGGCTTCATTATGAAGGGCCACATGCCACGTTAAGAATTTACCTCCGGGCAACCACTTCAGGCCCCCTCCCACTGTGGGAGCTTTTCTATCCTCTCAATAAATCCTGCTTTCAAAAAAAAATTCATCTTCTGGGAGGTAGGAAGATAGGGAAGATTTTAAGCAAGAAAACAACATGCTCAAGTTTGTTTTCTAGAAAGATAATTCTGATAGTGGTATGGGAGATATTTGGGGGGTGATTCTGGAGGCAAGAAGATTAATATTCAGAGTCAACTGGAATAACCTAGGGCAAGAGAGGATGAGGGCTTCCACTAATGTGGAGATGAAAATAGAAAGGTGGTGATGTATTCAAGAGACATGTCACAGGTGAAATAAACACAACCCTTTTTCTTACTTGGAACAGAGAAGGGGAAAACAGACTGCATGATTGGATGAATAATGGTGTTGCCATTAGAGAATAGAGGAAGGTGAGTCAGTTTGGGAGGAAAGATGATTTAAATTTTGGAAGAGTTTATAAGGTCTGGAAGATATCCAGGACACAGTAGTTTTTCATAATATATGAGTAAGCTCTTCAACAAGACAATAAGTTTCTTTAGGAACTTTCAGAGTAGGTACTTGACAAATTATAAACCCTTACCTCACTCATGTAGTATTTATCTTTCTTTGTCATTCTCCCATGGACAGGTTGTTGAAAGGAAGCTAATCTTTTGGCAACCATACACTTTGAATGTTTGCATCAGGAGGAAAGTCGCTTGCTAAGTGTAAAGCCATATGTTACAGGAGAAAGAGCATGAACTTTTGAGTCTGACAGACCTGGAAGAAAATTCCTGCTCTGTGACTTACTAGTTGTGAGACCTTGGCCAACTCACTTGACCCTCTCTGTCCCAGTTCACCACAAGGAATATAGGGATAAAAATCCCTCACAGTGCTGTTGTGAAGATTAAATAAGATAACATAGGTAAAGTGTTGGTCACATAGTTATGTGTTATGTGTCCAACAGATGGTAACTATCCCCATTATCATGAAAGGGGATATGCTGCCAGTTCTATAAATAGGGAAGCAAATATAAATAACATTGAGAAGTTCCTGGCAATCCATCTAAATACTGCCGTATTTTAGTGTGCTTTATATGTACCTAGTTAAGCATGTCTAGAGTTACTGTGATTTTTCTCACTTTATAGATGAGGAAGCTGAGATCCAGGAAGTCAGTAGTTAAGGACTTTCCAAGTTCATGTTACTTTCAGGACAGTTGTCAATAGTAAAATAATGCGGGTTGTTTAGTTACATAATGAAGTGAGTAGGACTAATATACTGATGCTTATTCCTGGTGACACACAGAAGTAAGTTTCTTAGTTACTCCATTTACTATTAACTTTTTTATTATAACAGCAGTAAGAGACTCAATCTAGGCTATATGGAATCAGGATTTTAATAAGGTTCAAGAACCTTTTTCAAACTCTATAATTCTTTATGGAATGCTTGTAAAATATCAAAAAAAAAATGTAAAAAGAAGAATATGAAAATTAGCCACTACATGATTTTATCTGTGTGTGTGTATGTGTCTCTTCTACACATACACACATATAGCATACACAATAAGACCTTACTTTTTATGATTAGTAATATTTTTTCATCTGAAATTATATTGCATACACCTTGCAATTTCATTTTATATATTTGGAAATGTAAGTTTAATGACCACATAATACTGTATTGCTCAATTTATACATTGTTTTATTCTGTTTCTTACTATTTTATGTATAAAATTATTGAGTGAATTATTTCTGGGTAGGGGCTCCTCCTAGAAAATTCTTAAGTTTTTTCTTTTATTACTTGTCTAGATGATAGAGAAAACTGATAATTACCTTTCCAAAATTTCATCCAGAGGCTATTTAATTTTAACTCTGATAGATTTAAGTAACAGAGAAAATGTGACAGTTCTTTAATGTTACTATCTTTATAAATCATTATAACAAACTTTTGGCTGTGTACAGGATGATACCTGTAATCCCAACACTTTGGGAGGCCAAGGTGGGAGGATTGCTTGAGCCCAGGAATTCAAAAACAGCCTGGGTAACATAGTGAAACTCCGCCAATACCAAAAAAAAATTATTTAAAAAAATGAAATAGACTGGGCTCAGTGGCTCAAGCCTGTAATTCCAGCACTTTGGGAGGCTGAGGTGAGGGGATTGTCTGAGCTCACAGGTTTGAAAACGACCTGGGCAACTCGGTGAGACCTCATCTCTACAATAAATCAAAAAATTAGTCGGGTCTGATAGTGTGCGCCTGTAGCTCTGGCTATTTGGAAGGCTGAGGCGAAAGGATTGCAGGAGCCCAGCAGGTCGAGCTGGGGTGGCCGTAAGCATGCCACTGCATGCCACTGCCCTCCAGCTTGAGCGGCAGAGTGAGGCTCCAACTCAAAAAAAAAAAAAAGTGAAATAATAATAATAACAAAATGTAGACAGGTAGAAAGCTTGTGATAGCCTGAGACTCCTAGAGAGAGAAACATTTTTTTTTTTGGTGACCTAAATTGCACTAATCCTTTAAGTAAATAATTTTTCAGTATCAAATTACAGAGTTTACATCTTATTAAATTTTGTCTATCACTTTAATAGTAAGACAGCTGAAAACTATAATAGTATTACTTTTTGACTGATCACACACAAAATATACTTGAGCTAGAAATTTCAAATAAGCCGGGCTCGGTGGCTCAGCCTGTAATCCCGCGCCTTTGGGAGGCTGAGGTGAGTGGATTGCCTGAGCCCGTGGGTTCGAGACCCGCCTGGGCAAGCAAGACCTCATCTCTACA